>JAQMWT010000587.1:0-169239 GCA_029834535.1 Chrysophaeum taylorii | reverse complement strand
GCGTCATTACGTATTGCCGTCCGCGGGCAACAGCGAGCCCGGCCTAATGCGTTGGCGATCCCCCACCTCACGGTAGATGCGGCGAGTTTGGGCCGCCTTTGCCTCTGTGAAGTTGGCGCAGCCGCTTGCCACCCAGGTTCGCGCAGCGATGCGCTCTGCGCATGTTTGGGCGAGAGCGTGGCACGCCGCGCAGGCCTCACCGAAGGCACCAAAAAGACGAGGCCGGCAACGGTGCCGTAGCTACGTAGCCGCTGTTCGACAGGGCCCAAGAAGCCAGGCGGTGGTGCTGTACCCGGCTGGGGGATGATGGCGTCGATGCCGTGGGCTCATGGGTCTGTCCCCCGATTTAGGGTAAGATATATATATGTATATATATATAGGATCAGATAGGCCCGCGAGCCAGCCATTGATCCTCCAAGCCGTCTACGGCGACCTTGCAGACTGTTTCCACGACCCGCGGCGACTCTTTCAGCGCGCCATTCTCACGCCCCGTCGAAACGATGTTGTCGATGCTGAAAACGCGCGCATGACCGCGGCCTTTTTTTCGTGGAGACGAGGCGTCGGAGTTCTTTCAGCCGACTAGGTTGGGTCAGAAGACGACGCCTCGCTCTTTACAGTCGAGTTTTCGACTCCCTGACAACCAACGGCATGCTGACTTTGATCGCGAGCTTAAAGTCTTCGCAACCTCGACCCGTCGCACGGCCACTGCAACGGTACCAGATACATGATCGATCGTGTCGTGTCACCGAGGCTCCTCCAACCTGGATCCCTTAAGGCCCGCCGACGCCAAACGATCAACAAGAGCCAGCCAGGGCCAGACGCCCCGCGAGGTCGGCGTCCTCTTGCCCAAGCCCGTCTTCTGTCACGTCCAGCTCTACGTGGCTCTCTGTCGATCGGCAACCCCGAGAATATGCTCTTCTGAGTCGACGACTCCACCCTACCCCACACGTGCGCGCAATACCGATAAGCCCTCCCGGCGTCTACACGCGCACTGTAGGTGAACTTACTGGACCAGGTGAACTTACTGGGGTTAGGGTGGGACTAGGTGAGCTTAGTGACCAGGTGAACATACTGGGACCTGGTGAACTTACTGGGGCTTTTAGAGTAAACTCAAAGCTTAGCGGCGTGTGCGGATCAAAGCAGCTTAGATTGGCGGGGGTGAGAGCGACGAGCTCAAAGGAGAGTGGGTGTAGGTTTGCGCCGAACTTACTGGGGTTAGAGATTGGGTTTACGCCGAATTTGCTGGGGTTAGAGATTGGGACCATGTGAACTTACTGGGACCAGGTGTACTTACTGGGGTTGGAGATTGGGACTAGGTGAACTTACTGCCCTTCCACTTGTCGACATTTAAAGACAAACAAAACAAACAAACAAACAAACAAACAAACAAACAAACAAAACAAAACAAAAAAAAAAAAAAAAAAAAAAAACAAAAAAACAAACAAACAAACAAACAAACAAACAAACAAACAAACAAACAAACAAACAAACAAACAAAGCTGTTGACTCCCGAGCGTCCTTCGACTTCGAAACGAACGACGAGGAGGACGGTATCGATGCGGGCTTCGCTCAGGTCGAGCGGGAGCGTGGTGGTAACACGCCGACGTCGGTTGACCACGACGCCGAGAAAGAAAACAAGAAGTAGCGTGCCCTGACGAAGGTAAACGACTATGAGAGATCGCCGAGTACGCTGTCGCAGCTCAGAGCGCGCAAATACGAGGCTCCACTTTACTCGACCTAACCAAGATGCCAAGTTCAGCATGTGTGTTCTCGAGGCCGACTTGCAGCAGATGATGTTCGACACGGGCGGCAAGTTGACGGCGTGTACAACATGGTCTACAGCGCGACAGCGCTGTCGTTCAAGTGCTATATACAAGAGGCAGCTTTTGTGTGCGTGCTGCTCGTTGTGATGTGCAAGTAGACAATACCGCCACGTGTGCTGAAAGGCACACGTGCTAAGAACCTTCGTGCGGACAAAGACCCAGCTATCGCGCGAAGCACTTCTGCGAGGCCGTGTCGGTCTTCATCAAGGGCGTTATGGAGGGCAAGTCAGGCGGCTCTTCTCGACATATGCGTTTGATTGACATCTGCAACAATGTCATCCGCTAATAAAGGCACGAGATGACGAACCGGGATAGTTCGCTGTAGTCTGTCATAAACATCGAACTAATAAGGCGCATCCGAATAATCTTGGGCGACGAAACAGCGTGGTATCAGCGCTGTCTTACGCAGGCCTTGTTTGTGGATGTTGTTCTGCGAGTATTCGCATGTTGATGCGCGTGTATGGTCAAACTTGGAGGCATTCAATTCGGTGTGATCAAATTTCGAACAATCACATCAAACTTGTATTAATTTAGACTCGTACTGAGATGACTGGGTTAGAATTACAGGGGTGGTGTCAGCGATCTTTTGGGTTGAGGCTGTCGTCGTCTTGACATCCCTTCGCGCCGCAATTTGTATTTGCCGACTTTCTCGTGCAGTGCTCGACGGTGCAGCAGCAGCGGGAGATCTTGCGGCAGGGCGGGGTTGTCGAGATGCACGAGGAGGAGGAGGATAAGGAGGTGTGTTCACTTACGGTCGTGCGAGTTGTTTATGCTGGCGTAACGGCACGTGCTCGCGTTGCCGTCCCATGATCAAGCTGGACAGCTAACTCCGGATCGGGTACGCGACGGTGAGGAACTCCTGAACGTGGTCCTGTACGGTCCCGCACAAGTGTGGGACTACGATCTTTGGGTGCTCCAGGGGCGTTGCTTGCGCGCAGTTTCTCGAGGTCGTCGAGTTTCGCATCCTCGACCCCGAGTCGATTATCAAAGATGCGCTCCCTCTCAGATTTTGGGATGCGGAATGGGGTGATCCGTCTCACGCAGACCATGTAAGTCTGGTGTCCGATGTCCGCTTGTTGCTGAAGAATGACGTACGACCACGGCAACACCACCGTGGTGAGTCACGGTTTGGGTGGCTTCTACGAACGATGGAAGGTACGAGAATGGGCCCAGCTTAAGGACGCCAAGCCGTGGGAATCTGCTCTCGGGGCCGCGTGTCGCTGCCCGCTCTCCTTGCGTATCGCCGCGCTGTCTTAGGATCTCCTTCTAAGGCGGTCATAGGGGGGGTGCCCATGCCGCGTGTGTAACACCACGGTAGATTCTGCATAGCTGCAGCACCTAGCTCTCGTTTTTAAGCATTTTCGCACGAAAAGCGCTCACGCGCCCCCTGAAAAAGCCTCATTAAGTTTGATTTAAGAAGCCAAAGTTTGGTCAATACTGTGGAAGTTTGAGGAGTAGTGATCAAACTTGTTGACCGAACTTACAAGTTTATTAATCAAACTTGAGGGGTTGATTGATCAAACTTAATGCAACTTCGGAGGCACCAAACTTAACTGATCAAACTTCTATTGAAAGTGACCAAACTTGTGAATTTTTCCTTAAACATACATCAAATCGAGCAAAGAAATTGGCCAAACTTGTTGACCAAACTTGACCGATCCCTAAAAGTAAATGTGTTGCAGCGTCGTTTAGAATCCGGACATTTTGCCCACCAGGGTAGATCGGGGTTACTGATACGGTCGTTTAGATCTCAGCGTTAGCTTTCTATCCGTCCAGCGCGACCTCAATCCGTGACGATGGCGCTGAGTTACGAGCCGTCGAAGGTCCCATCGTCCAGGTGGGTCGCTTAGCCGGAACAAAAAAAGTTCGCTAACTCCGCTGACGTTGCGAGGAAGCCAGGTCCGTTGCAGGCAGTGCGACGGCGGTTCAGCCGGAACAAATCGATGCGGATTCGGAGCGTGAGCGCCAGGAGAAGGAAAAATTCAGCATGTTGCCGCACCCCATCGTGCGAGTGGTGCATCAGTTCATGGACAACTGCTCGGGGACGAACAAGTCGCAGTATTGCTTCGGCGGGCTGGCTCTGACTAAACAACACGACCACCACCAAGAGCAACATAACAAAAAAAAATATGACGATGGTTATGGTGGCCTCTCCTTTTCCTACGAAACGAAAGAAAGGCCCTTTCCTCAATGAAGAGGGGCGGCGAGGAGTTCGGATTAAAAGGCGGAGAGGTGGACTCGGCCTGGTAGGCGACGCGGGCGCGGTAGGCGCGGTAGACGCGGAGCGAGGTGGCGATGTGGGCGGGGTCGACGAGGTAGCCGCCCGGGAGGTGGGTCGGAGGTTTGGAGAGGAAGAGAGCCTCGAGGGCCGGCTTGCATTGATTCGACAGCACCTCGAGGAGGCGCGCACGGCAGTGCTCGCAGTCGTTGTAGGCAGCGTCACTGTCTGTCAACGAACAACGAGGACACAATCGAGACCTGTTCTTCGCTCCTGCTGCTGGTGCTCCGCTTGAGGCTGCGTCCCTGTCCTCGAGCTAGTGCCACTGCGTCCTGCTCTCGGTCCGACGCGCGCCCGGCAAAAGCTGTCCCACGCGCCTCTGTCAGTGCAACCCGCGAAGCGTCTCGAGACCGCCACCGGCGTCGTTTACCTCCCTCCCTACTAACGAAGGACAGCGAGTTTTCGCGCTCATCGGGGCCCTCCAGTTCAAACTCGTCGTCATCGTCACCGCCACCACCATACTCGCCGCGATGGCACCGGCGCGCCGCCGCAGCTTTGCTGAAAGGCGAAGGACGCGAGACGGGCCAGTCCATCCTCATCCAGCCCGTCGAAGACGCTGTTGAGGTCTACCACGCGGAACGGTGCCCGAGCCATGGCTAACGGCCACTCGTCCTGCGACCCGACCATGTGGGTCGCTTAGAAATCGGACATTAATCCTTCAAAGGCGATTTTCTCCAAACGACGATTTTTGATAAGGTCCGATCTCTAAACGACCGAGCCACAACAAGTGCTGTTTCGCCACGCATTTAATAAAATAAATACGATTCGTGAATAGTTTTGCCATAAATCGCTGTGATGTCTTTTTGAGGTGTATCCAATCACGAGCTGTCAAAAAAGAACTCTTTCAGTGATGGAGGGCGAAGGGGACGAGTTCATATGGTTTTTGGGCGAGTGCCCCGAGGAGCACATCGAGCCGACGAGGGGGCGCGTCCGGGCTCGGACCGCAGCGGAGCTTAAGGAGAAGGTGTCCGAGCGCGTTGGGAGGCGAATCGCCCGGTTGCGGTACTGGGACGAGGACTTTGGTGAATACGTTGGCCTCGAAGAGAGCGGCTTCGCGGACGTTCCACGGCGGAAGGTGAAATTTCGCGTCGTGCCGGGGGATGTGCGGTGTGCGTCGGAAGCGGAGACGGCGTCGCAGGCGGCTTCGGCGGTCGCGGCGTCGATCGACGAACTGGTCCCGAGCTTGAATCGGCTGCTCGCGGATCCGACCGCGGCGAAGGATGGTGCGTCGGAGATCGTCCGCGCTTTGAAGCGCGACGCGACGACGGGCGAGGTGCTGGTGCGCGCCGGCGTCCTCCGGCCATTGGTCGCAGCGCTCGGACGCGACGACGCGGGAGACGAGGCAGCGGCGGCCATCGGGCTGCTGGTGCGCGACGATCCCCTGGCGGCGCGGGCCTTCCTCGCGGTGCCCAACTCCCTGACTTTGGCCTTTCGGTGCCTCGACAGGCCCGACACCGACGACGGCGACGCCGCGTTGACGAAGGTCGCCGTTCTTTTGGAAAACGTCGAGAGGCACGCGCCCGACGACTACGTGGAGGCCGTGAGGGCGTCCTCTGAGCATCTTCTCCCGCACCTCGTGGGATGCGTTCTCGCCGAAGCCGTCCACGACTGCCGGAGCCTCCTCGTGTCTCTCTCGGCGATTCTCGTCCTCAACGACGATCGTACCGACGAGCCCGCCGTCAACGCTCTCCGGCGCGGCCTCGAGCGCCTCCTCGACTATCTCGAAGGCTACTTTTACCAATTCGACAGCGCCGAGGTCCGCCGCGCCGCCGACGACCTCAAGGACCGTTGCTTCGAGGCCCTCTTGCGACGCGTCGTCTCCTACGACGTCGACGACGGCTTCGTCGCGAACAAGGAGAAGGTGCTTATCACGCTCTGTGCCAAGGAAAAGGACCAGCCCTCTGACGTGGTCGACATCGTCGCGCGCGTCCTTCTCAAGGATCAGGTCGAAGACACCATCGAGAGCGGGTCACCCGACCGCATCCGAGCCTCGACCCTTCTCCTCCTCGCGGCGGTGAAGCACGTCGAACGCGCCTTCGCGCGGGGCGCAGTCTCCGGCGTCAATTGGGATGTCGCCCGGCGCGTCTTTCGTGCCCTCGAGACCTTCGTTGCCAAGAAGGAGGTGCTCCGCGTCGTCGCCGAATTCGACGTCATCCCGCCTCTCCTCAAGCTCCCGGCCGCCTACGACCGCCAAGTCGTCGCCTTCGCGGCCTCCATCATCACCAAGCTTTGCACGATCGACGAGAACGAGTTTCGTCGCGACAACCTTGCTCTCGTCGCCGCCGAGCTCTCGCTCATCGACCGCATCGTCGACGACCTCAACAGAAGCAAAAAGGCTGCAGAGAAGGAGGCGTTCATCGCCGCGCTCTCTTGCTTCTCCCACGACGACAAAATTTACAATTACATGAGGTCCGTTCCCGTCTTCCTCGCCGTCTGCGACCTCGTCAAGCGCCCCTGGACCAACAATACCAACCGCGATGCCCTCAAGCTCCTCAACAAGTTCGGCGAGGACGACCGGGCCCGTACCGCGATCCTCGCCGTCGAGCCCAAGATCGGCCACAGCCTCAGAGTCCTCAGTGATTACGCCGACAACCCCCCGGACAAAGCCAAAGCCGCTGAGTGCATGAAGTTCTTTCCCCCACCAAAAGACGTCCCCACAACCCCAAGGGACAGCGGCGCCTCCACTCCCAAGTCGCCCTCCTACAAGAACGTCCACGATGCCGCCAAGAAACCCGAAGACCAGCAAGCCGCCGCAGCCAAGCGTCGCGCCTTCTTTGGCAGAACCGGCCGCAAATAATGCGAGGCTTTTCTTACTTCTTCGAGCTCACGGTTACCATCACTGTGTTACGAACGTACGTATGTATTACCGGGACCTGAGCGACGACACACCTCCAAGCCCCAGTCCCCCCATTCTCGACGATAGACCTACCTCCGTACGACCCTCCCTTCTTCCGTTTGTTGTGTGGTGGCGCCAAGCCTGCGCCGCCATGCCACTTGTTTGCCGCGGTATGATACTTCTCATGCCGCCATCGTCCTGGTTGAACGTTTCGCGCGTCCATCATCCTTTACACTCATTTATACTTGAGTAAGCAGCGGACCTGTCGTATAGCCGCGTGCTTGAGCTGATGTACTTGTAGGAGGCTGGCGCGCCTATTCTATTCTATCTAGGCCGGCAGAAAATATCGCATCTATATAAACAGCAGCAACTCCGTCGGTGATGGGCCTGGCCACCACACACGATCAGGGCATCTCCTTCCTTCCTTCCTTCCTTCCTTCCTTCCTTTCTTTCGACGTCATCTATTCTACTGCTCGGGACACTTTGCGGAGCATTTGGCAAGCAGTGGTAAGTCGCCTGGGAAACCATCCCGTCTCATCGTGAACGTCTGGCAGGTTAATTCGGGGAATGAAAAGTTATGTTCCCTATATCCTCGGAACACGACAGGCGGCATCTAGAACTACACGAGAAAGGTTAAGTGTATAGTGCTACATACCTCGGGACGCGCTAGACCATGATGATGAGCGTAGGCACAAATCAGAGGACTATTGGATTGTGTAGAAAGGAAGAAGAAGGGGTAAGGAAGAGATCACGTTCTCAACGGACAGATAAGGGTAAGAGGCAGCAGATTTCTCTGCACCCCCTCGAGATGTCTTAAGCGCAAGGTGCGACTGTAGAGCATCTCTTGAGAAAGATGATGATGAAGCAAAAAAAAAAAAAAAAAAGGGAAAGGAAGGAGAGTACAGTCTTGGTCGCAGAGGTCACATAAGAGGCATCAAGAGTGTAACAGGGTGTCTTAGGGCTTGGACTTGGTGGAGCTGAGAGTCGACTTGATGCTTTTGAACAGAGCATTACGAAACACAGGTACGACAGACAGTGTGTTAAAGCTATCTGAGGTGGTGGACGTTACTGGTTCGAGAGTATCGGTATCGTCTTCGTCAGCTTCTGCTGTCAGGCGGTGAACGCCAATAGTAGAATGGTGTGGTACCATACGAAACGTGAGTGCAAGTAAAGCATTCAGTAGGGATGGCACTAGTGAGTCAAGTTGTAGGGTGTCCAGTTGGTTTTCCAAAAAGTTGGACTCAGCGAACGGATCCGAGAGGATAGAAGGGTCTTCCGATTCACATGCGAAGGGAATGCTTTGAATACACGAGAGCAAATTATCACGCAGACGATGGAGGTGATCGTCCGTGGAGGAATGGTTGGCGGCATATTGGTCATGAGCTGTTAGCGTTAAGCGAGACAGTAGCTCTGTGATCTTGAACAGTGTTACAAGCAACACGTGTGCATTGGCTGTAGGAGGAAAGAGCCGTTTTTCCAGGGAGGTAATTGAAGCAATGGCTGCCTGTAGATCTGTGTGCAGAGATAGATTCTCAGCGCTAAGGGTGTTGACCTTGCGAATATATAGGCGAAGAGTTTCCTGGTGTTGTTCGACTTGTTGACGCAATGCATCGACATCATCAGGCGAGGCAGAAGGAGCAGGGTGTGTCGATGGCGAAGACATTTCCAGAGTAGATTCTGATGAGGGAAGTGAGTAGTTAAATGACGTTTCGGTCAACACATGCTGTGCAAGTAGGCGTGGAATTGTCCTTCGAACGACTGGAGAGATGCCACGGCCACGGCCACGGCCACGAGAGTGCCAAGAAAAAGACATGAGTGACACTCACACGACACGTACAAAAAAATGTGGCAAAAGAAGGTAGGGCCAGGGCTAGTTTGCTAGTTTAACGACGTTGCGGTCACTCTTACCCTGATCGCCGACTACGGTTGCGATGGAGGACGGTGCCTCATGAATCCTGAGCCTTGCGAGGGCATCCGCCCTCCCGGCGTAGGTTGGCACCTATTCGCCTCCCGGGCGGGCCGGTTGGCAGCCGGAACGTTCGCAGTGGGACGGGGTATGGCCGGGGGGCGAAGACGGAAGGTTATCGACGAGTTGGTTGTCCGTCACATCGCGGTCTCCTCGTCGCATGGCGACAAGCTTGATGGTCACTCTCCGCCGACCGACCTTTCGGCGCTCCTCGTCTACAGGCCCGTGATTCCGGACTGGCACCTGTCGGTCCGGCCTGGCTCCCATGCTCGGGAGAGGTCTGAAGTTAGTTAGTTAGTTAGCGGTCACTAGGGTTAGGCATCTTCAATCCTGTAAAGAATTGTCGTCAGAGGCGTGATGCATACCGAGTAGAGAGCGAAAGGTGGAAAACTCAGCAGCAAGTGGCTTTGTAAAACCATCCGCCACGTTTAGCTTGCCAGGAACATGATGAACTCGTATTTTCTGAAGGGATATGTACTCACGAATCTTAAACCATCTAGTCGACAGTGCCTTGGATCTAGAGGACCCATCTGGGTTATTAGAGGTGTGAACAGCGGCAGCATTGTCAGACAAAAGAGGTAGGCTTCTGATGAAGCGCATATCTTCAGCAATTGGGTTGTCATTGTCATCGAAGTCAAGAGGGTCAGCGGTGTTCTCACCATTAGCATTGTTGACGTAGAAGGTGGGGTTGACGACAAAGGAGAGTTCCAACAGCAGTTTGCGTAGCCAAACAGCTTCATCAGCACAAATACTGAGGGCAATCAACTCAGCTTCGTGAGTTGAGCAGGAGACAATCGGTTGAAGTTTGCTTTTCCAACCAATAAGGCAGTTGAAAAGATAGAAGACAAACCCGGTGGTAGATTTCCTATCTTCCTGTGCTAAGGAAGGGGCATTGTCAGCGTCAACCATGGCAACTAAGGGGTCAAACTGTCCAGTAGATACATCCTGTGGTTGGTAGTCGACCACAGTGGATAGATCAATTCGATTAGCGGAGACAGTGCGAAGGTGAGCTTCAATGGCATTACCTTTAGGGTGAAACCAGAGGCGAAGTGAGCGGTTTTCCGGCTTCTTGAGGTAGCGAAGCAAATGCTCTAGCATTTGGACGTGAACATACGTGGGTGCATGCATACCACGCGAACATCTGCCCAAGGCTTGCGAGAAGTCAGGTCTGCAGGCAACTTGCATGAACACCAGCTTGCCAAGGAGGGTGGCAAAGTGCGAATTGATGTACAACTCTGTTTCAGTGCTGGGAGTGCCATCTTTATACTTGAAGGACGATGACATAGGATATTTAAGCGGGGTCAGTTGCTGCAAGACTGGGTGATCAGCGAAGAGTTCATCCAGCTTGGCTTGCACATCCAGAGAAATGGAGCCGTCAGATGTGCGACACACACGCATGCCTAGGAGGGTATGGACAGGTTCAAACTGCTCTACAGCATACCGTTTGTGGAGGGCATCCTGTAATTCAGTACGAAGAGGGTCGTCATTGGACACAATAACAATGTCGTCTACAGACAGACTGCATACGACGAACTTAGCATGTGCGGATACTCGAGCATATAGGCAAGAGTCCGAATGCAGGCGTTTGTAACCAAGGCTACGGAAGAAGCCGTCTATCTCTTTGTTCCAAAGGGATGGTGATTGCCTAAGTCCATAAAGTGACTTCAGCAGTTTCGGTAGACGTCGGCCCTTGTACTTAGCGTCATCGGGGTCGATAAGCTTGATGCCGTCTGGTAACTGAACATAGACATTGGCATCGATGTCAGACTGAACGAAGGCGTTCGGGACGTCTGCACGGTAAACAGGCAATTGCTTGTATGCTGCAATAGCTAGTAGTACCCGGATTGCGGTCATAGTGGCCATGGGGCTGAAGGTACCAAAGAAATCGGCGCCAAGAGATGCTAGGAAGCCACATAGTACGAGGCGAGCCTTGTGCTTAACGTATTTGCCTGCAGAGTCTGTTTTAATCTTCAGCACCATCTTGCTGTCAATAGGACGAGAGACACCGTCGGGTAAGGAAAGTTTGAAGCAGTCAAAGCGGATAATGTCGTGGAGTTCCTTGGCGATGGCCTTGAGGTAGGCGTGCCTGTTTCCAGGCGACAAACCGTGGAGGCACTTAAGTTTATATTCGTCAATGGAAACGTCTGCTTCTTGGACCTTATATTCGTCAGGACCAACAGTGGCTGGTGAATTATAGTTTAGCGACGTTGCGGTCGAGGCAGTGTGCGCAACTTCGGGATGAGCGGAAACAGCGTCGGTAGGAGTAGTAGGGGCAGATTCCAGTTGGATGTGGATAGTAGGGTCGGTACGTAAGACCTGGGTGATAAACTCTGTAGAGACCAGAAGGTATTCCTCCAAGTCAGCCAGAGATGCAGAAGTAGCGCCAGACTCAGATGAGTTGTGATTAATAAAGCTGGTCGGCGCCAGGAACGTAAGTGCATATTGTAAGGATGAAGTGCCGAAGGCAGCAGCGTGCTCAGTGAACGCAGATAAAACTAACTAACTAACTAACTTCAGACCTCTCCCGAGCATGGGAGCCAGGCCGGACCGACAGGAGCCAGTCCGGAATCACGGGCCTGTAGACGAGGAGCGCCGAAAGGTGGGTCGGCGGAGAGTGATCATCAAGCTTGTCGCCATGCGACGAGGAGACCGCGATGTGACTGACAATCAACTCGTCGATAACCTTCCGTCTGCGCCCCCCGGCCTTACCCCGTCCCACTGCGAACGTTCCGGCTGCCAACCGGCC
Source organism: Chrysophaeum taylorii (assembly GCA_029834535.1). Lineage (NCBI taxonomy): Eukaryota > Pelagophyceae > Pelagomonadales > Pelagomonadaceae > Chrysophaeum > Chrysophaeum taylorii. The sequence continues at coordinate 157,590 of JAQMWT010000587.1, read as the reverse complement.
CGCCCGAGAGGCGAATAGGTGCCAACCTACGCCGGGAGGGCGGATGCCCTCGCAAGGCTCAGGATTCATGAGGCACCGTCCTCCATCGCAACCATGCCGTCGGCGATCAGGGTAAGGGTAAAGGGGCTGAGGAATACGGCACGTAGGTGAGCCATCAGCAGTTAAAAAGGCTGCAGCTGGGATGCTGGATGCGCACTTGGCGTGGGCGAAGTAACCATCGACGTGCGGGTAGCGGGCAAGCAAGTCAGTACGCAACGGGAGAAGAAGACGAGCTAACAACGCATGTTCCCCCTCTGAGCAGATAGCAGACCAGAGGATACCACCACGGAGATGAAGGGCGGAGAGGGCGGGAGACTTGAACGTAAGAAAGTGGTGGCGAAGATCCCAGCGGAAATCGGCGAGCTTGCCACCAGCGGCTTTGTAAGCACCAATAGTAGACGCTTGTAATCGGGCTCGGATAGTTTGCATAGAAGTGACCTTGCGAGTGTTAGGCTGTTTGGAACCTGGGACAAGAATGAGGTCATCTTGTGCAAAGGTCTTTGTAAGAAGGAAGCAAGGGCGGCGGTGACATAGAGCCAGATTCGTCGGCGGTAGCGTCAGAAGAGGGAGAAGAGGCCGGAGTAGGGGACGAAGAAGGAGGAGCTGAAGGAGGTGGGGAGTGCCCCCTCTGAGGATGAGGAGTCCTTGTCCCCCTCTGAATGACATGGTCTTGGATAGCGGCGTGGGGTGTGAGCGAGAAAGGCGCGGGAGGAGCGTGAGGCGGAGGAGCAAGTTCAGGATCAGGAGTAGGATGCTGCAACATGTAGAGGAATTGCAGCTTGGACGAAACACGAATTTGTCCGTTTTCAGGGTTGAGGACGACGTCAGCGAGATGGTCGACGCGTGGGGAGACGAGCGGGTTTTGTGCGTTGGCGCAACAGAGATACAGATATTTGCGGCGGCACGGTTCCCACTTGTGGTGTTCATGGGGCTCCAATAGGAGGTAACATTCAGCGCCAAAAATCTTGAGCATATCGTGTTGGGGAGTGCTGAGTTGGTTGTAGAGTAGCTGTTGCGGACTCAGAATAGCATGATGAATGCGCTCGAGCGTGGCGTTCGGGAGAAGGTTATAGCTTTGAACGGTGTGTATCACCGCCCATGGGAACATGATAGCGGGTTCCACGATCTTGGCGCCACGATAGTGAGCATTAAGGAGAGAACGAAGGCGAGTTGAGGAGGCGGAGGCGATGAAACCGATGGCAGACTCAACTTCAAAGTTAAAGTGGTGCATGTACGGCGGGAAGGCAATGAGTTGAATGCCCTTATCGACGCGGTACGGGGAGGTAATGTGCTGGCTAAAGTAAGGCTTGAATGCATCGGAGTAGAGGGTGCGCATGTGCACATTGAGTTGTGTACGACAGAAGTCATACACAAAATCCAGAGCTTGAGTGAACTCCGTGGCGTTGGTGGTGCGTGTAAAGTACACCAAGAGAAATTTCGAAATGAGTTCCTTGAAGACGATGATATGTGTGAAGCCTCCCCATTCGGATGGGATGGTCACATAGCCGCCGTCGCACGCCCAGACTTCACCGGCTTTGTGGGTTTGCTCAAAAGAAGGCTTGGTCGCATTGAAATGCTTGTGCGGGTGGCGCTTGTTGTGTGCGATGCAGTCGGTGCATAAGTCGCGATATGGTATGTCAGAAGCAGAGAATCCAGGGCGAGCAAGTACGTTGGGGGCCTTGGCAGCGACGTTGTCGGGGCAGTGATGCACCCGGTGAAAGCGATTAGCACGTTCTTTGGCATTGAGATATTCGGTGGATCCGTGTGCGAGGGACTTACGAGGAATGGATGAGCAGGAATGTGCCGTTTGCGCCGAACATCGAACTTGAGTTCGGTGTCTAAGGCAGGGGGGCGGTGCGTCGTCATCCTGGTGCACAGCAGGGTCACTTGGAGGTGCATCCTCATTATCACGAGTAGCGAGAGTATCTTCGTAGGACGACGATATATAGTTTAACGACATTTCGGTCAAGCAGTTGCTGGAAATAGACATCATAAAAGATTGTGCCAAAGACAAGGTATCTGTGCTGCACGTGGTGGAGGCTTGGTCAACGGTCATGAAATTGGATACATAGGATTTCTTCGTCACGGCAGCAGTATGTTGGAAGGTAGGGTCCAACATAAGGGATTTAATATCGGCGACGATGAGCGAAAGGTGCTTGTACAGAGTGCTGTACGTACCGGCAGGCAGAGCATTGCTGAGCATGTCACAGCAAAGGTCATGGCGTAGAGACAAGAGGAAAGATTCCTGTTGTTTGGTGTGGTTGTTAGCACGAATCAACTCCGGTCGAGTGGGGTAGCGTAATTTCCCGTTGCGAGGGTCGAGTAAAATAATATTGGCATACCCTCGGACGGTTGGCAATGGAGCAAGCATTGAGTGGATTTTAGAGCCGAGTTTGCGGTCACTTCCACGAAGGTACCCTATATAGCGACTATGAGATAGGTGATGATCTTCCAGAGCAAAAGAGAATCCTTGTAATCGAAAGAGTTGTCGGTGGCCTTGTAGGTAAGGCAGCCAGGCATCACGAGAGCGCATCTGGACACGAGGTTTTGTATGGCGGTGCCATAGGTGGTAGCGGAGCCAACTTGGGGAAGGGCTTGGACTATCCACAAGTAACCCATAAACGGCTCCAGATATATGGACCTGTCCCGGTCGCGGGGGATGTCGGAAGCAGTGAACGTATACGTGCTCCCAAAGGCGTTGATGGGAGTGGAGTTTTTGTGGTGGCGTTCTCTATGGTGAGGTTGCCGTCGGAATGGTGGCCACCAGTTAAGAAGTAGGAGTTGTGTGATGTTGATGAGGTTGTAAGTAATAACCTGTGTGACGGTTGGTTAGTTTCGAAAACGGTTATGTAATAGGACACAGGAGTGGGTGAGTTAGTATGTAAGCTTGCAAACACGTTATAGAGGATTGTAAAAATCTTGACGTGTATAGGATGTGTTGCATTGGGTAATGGCTCCATAGAGGAGCGTTTAAAGCACAACTGATGGTAAGTACACTCGGATTGAACAGAGTGAGTACGTTGCTCGTGAGCCTGTTGTGAGTGAAGGCGAAGCAGTAACATATTGAGGGATTCAAGGTCAGCCATAGTAAGCTGAACAGAACCTGTGCGAGAGTAAGGTGCAAACGTTTTAGGAACGGGTATATATGGAGGATCGGGGAACACCCGGATCCAGTCTTTGGATATGTGGTTAGGTAGCCAAAGGCGCTTGGGAATAGCTTGTAGATCATCCACGATCTTTAGGAAGGGGCGTGGATGGAGGATGGGCCACGATGATAGTTTAATTGGTCCAGTAGAATATCTGCGTGCGATGCATATCCACCTTTCTCTAGATTGGTAGTCGCCACATAGGTAGGTCGGGAACCTATCAACAACATCGACACAGTAATCAAGGGTAGTATAGATAAGGTTGGCCACTGTGATGTGGTCTTGATGACAGTACTTATGCGGAGGCGTCATCTCAGCCAGTAGTACCAAGGGCTGGAGTAGCTTGATGACAGACAGCATGCTGTCGAAAAGAGAATCGTCCAGCAGGCTGTGTAAGTCTTCTGACTTTTGCTGTTTTAGTAAATTCCTGTTTGTGCAGGGAGGAGTGATCTCAATTATATCACAATAGAATGTGCGCCTTTCCTCTGGTGAGATTAGGTGAAGGTGGTTAATAAAGGCGGGGAGAGATTCAAATAATAATACAGTAGGAAAACGGTAGCGTAACATACGAACAAGCGTATCATCAGACTCAACAACAACTTTTACATTGATATTTAAGCCTAAGTCATTAGTGGCTTGAGACAGGAACGCCGGAGTTGACAAACCAGAACAAAGTAACATGACAGAAGGTTTGCGGAGATTGAACTCTTGTGAGAGAAACACTGGGAGTAGTCAAGTTACTGGCTGCGTATTTTGCTGAACAAATTTGTTCTGTTTCCGAAGATTGAGAACCAAAGGGCGAGTCCACGGCCGATCTGGTAAAACTCGTTGGAGTAGGTAATTGTAGTATGCCCGTAGATCCCTGTTTCCATGGTATCGTTTGAGGGGAAATGCAAGGGAGCGAAGTTCCAGCCGCTTGTCGCGCGCGATGTTGTAAGTGAGACAAGGGAGAGCGGGTAAATTAGCTGCTACATAGTGTATGGGTATACGTACATCTTTGTCTATGCGGCTCGTGACAGCGCTGAGCTTTGGCTCAGCTCGATCATTGAACACAGTGGTAAGGTTCGTCTGGTTCCACTCGAGCATGCTCAGGATAGCGAGATGTCGGTCATGCACTGGCTGAAGACATAAAGCGAAGTCGATCTTAACATAGCCAACTTGTGGATGATCTGGTAGGGGAATAACGATGTTGCGTGTTAACATCATGTGTGATGCCCGTTGTTGTCCTGTTGCCGTCTGAATAACAATCGGCGCGTATTTGGAGTCCAATGGAATTATATGATTGGGTATTGCGAAATCGTAGGTGGACATCAATGAGATGGTAGCACAAGAGTCAAAATATAGAAAAGAGCAATGTGGAGGGACACTGTTTACCTTCATGTAGTTGGTGAGGAAGGCGTTTTCCGAATGTGGGCAAGTAGTGGAGAGGCTGGCTGTAAAGAAATTCATCAGCAATAGCAGATTCGTTGGAATAATGATCGGTTGAACAGGTGGTGATGGTTCGTCAGCCTCATCAGCCATGCCGTGCTTTTCGTCAAATGACGATAGAGAAGTATGATCGGCATCCCTTTTGGTTTCGGCTTCTGATGGTAGGTTGAGGGCAGATTGGACCTGTGAAGATAGCGAGGACAATAATGCTGGTGGTAAAGCCGAGATGGCGGAAGCGGTAAAGAGGTTAGACGCAGTATTGGAAGGGTTACCCTGTGTGTTTGTAGTAGGTAGTTTAACGACTTTTCGATCGAGGATAGATGAACGTCTACATCATAAATGATGTCTTCTGCAAACATGAGCTGTTCGTTTAGACGAAGTAAACTACTGTTGTCCTCAGTAGATGTCGTTGACAGAATATCAGCTGATTGTAACAGAGTCTCAAATAACTTGTTGATATTATGTTGTAGCTGAGCCGTGGTATCATTATCTGTCACATGCTTCGTGAGTTCGCTACACTGTTCTCGCAGGGTGTTTAAGGTGTGGTTTGTTCGATCTAATAATTTCATGTTAGACCGAGAGGACCTGTCAAAAGTGCGGGGGTAAATTGGACGGTCATGGGACTGTCCGGCAGTTTTCTTGGTGACGTAAGAATCACCAGGACGATAATACGATAAATCGCTGCGAGAGAAAGGCTGGCGAGCATCATTAGAGTTACGCAAGCGTCTAGCATTAAACGTGGATGATGTACGAGGTTGGGGCGAAGTGATGAAGACGAGTGTGTTAGCAGTTTGAGTCAGACTTTTGTCCGATGAGTCCAAAGTACGTGTAAGTAGTAACTTTGGCTTTGGTTGAGATGATAAACCTTCGACATAGGGTTGCCAAGAAACAGGACGTTCTAAGCGTCTTTTGTTCGACCCATTTGATACGACATTGCAAAGGTCTAATGCGTATTCTAAAATGTAGCTAGGGTTGGTAGGGTGACACAATCGTTCAGCTTCTGGTACAGGTCGAGATGAAGATCGGGTTTCGTACATATAACACCAATCTACCCAACCACGATCGTAGCGGTTGTTGCTGGTATTATCGGCATAATGCCGATGTATCTCTTCATAGATTTTCCTGCAGAGAGTGCCAAAGTCGAATTGAAGGTCAGTCTCTTCCTGGTTAAGTTGGTAAGAGATTTGCCTAAATGCTAGGACAGCTTCGATAAATACATGGACATGCCAGTTAGGATTATAAACAACAGAGTTAAATTGCTGTTTCAAATAAGACACATCAGTAGTCGTAACAGACTCGTAGTGACTAAAGGCGATGAGCATAATAGCTCGAGCCTTGTTGGGTAAATAACTTTTGTTGTATACCTCATTGATGGCGGGCCAGGCCGCAAGTGCCGGTTTTCCAACACTTTCAAGATTGAAGTAAGTATGCAAGAATGTGTAGCATACGTGTTCTGATAAGTGTGCCAGTCAGCTGCAGTTAACGAAAACATGGTAACCGGGGCAAAAACACGAGTGTCGAAAGCTAGTGCCTTCGGGTGCGCGCGATTTAAGATTCGTTCCTCTTCTAAGAAACGAGCATTGATTTCAGGACGTAGTGCCTTGACTTCATAGTCGTAACAGACAGTAGTTAGCTGAGCTACTTCTGCATCAGGTAGGTGGGGGAAAGCTTCGTTGGTGAAATGCCATTCCTGATACTCAGGGGGTAATTCATCAACAGCTAAACGGAGATCAGCAGCCCTATCGGTCTTCCATTCCAGGAAAACGCGATCGAGAATTTGATTCCGGAGGATTTCGTAGTCCTTGCATGACCGAGTATATGCTTCATACGAGTCGTACTCGAGGAAAGCATCGGCATGACTGGACCGTAGTAATTGCTTGATATGCTTGATTTGCAAGGATACCTTGCGAGTCTGAAGCTGAAATCGATTTCCATCGTTAAGAAACTCAACTACAGGAGCTTCGAGCTTCAATATATCCGCACCTGTGATCGCCTTGGGTGCGGCTCGTGCTGCGTGTTCTGCCATAGCAGTCGACGGGGAACCTGTGGGTTCAGTCACGCAGTTGACACTGTCTAGACTTTCTAAGGGGGTCTGTCTATCGGGGTCTATGTACACTCATCGTTTCGATGGAAAATGTGTCTATATGACGACTGTGCAAGCTGTGAGTCCAGAGTAGTGTCGCTAAGCGTAGTCACTCAGGCAGCTGGTTAGTTTTGGTGTTCTCAAGGAGCTTGTTAAGTGCATTGCCATGGAATGTACGAGTGGACGTACCCAAAATATTCCATAACATGTGTGCAAGAGTACAGGTTAGCCAATTACACACACATCAACATTGACATGACAATACAATGCTATGAACAGGTGCACACAAGGTTACACGATCACGTGTGCAAAAAGATATTATATACAGCCCAATGGTAATGGCTATATATTGACGAGCGTGTCACATGGCGAGGCTGGGCTGGCGCGGTAACAGTCCAATACCCATAGGTTACGTGCATGTTGACACATGGTTTCTCAGGGACCCGCCTGGGCCCATAACCTACAGAGCATTTAGCAAGCAGTGGTAAGTCACCTGGGAAACCATCACGTCTCATCGTGAACGTCTGGCATTTTAATTCGGGGAATGAAAGGTTATGTTCCCTATATCCTCAGAACAAGACAGGCGGCATCTAGAACTACACGAGAAAGGTTAAGTGTATAGTGCTACATACCTCGGGACGCGCTAGACCATGATGATGAGCGTAGGCACAAATCAGAGGAGTATTAGATTGTGTAGAAAGGAAGAAGAAGGGGTAAGGAAGAGATCACGTTCTCAACGGACGGGTAAGGGTAAGAGGCAGCAGATTTCTCTGCACACTTGGGCTAGATCCTGTAGAGTCGTGTTCTCGTCTTCGTGGTAGAAGAGGAGATTTGACCTTTGCTGGCCATTTCGACGACCATTTCGCGCTTCGTGTTCTTCGACGCTTTCATCAAAGGCCACGAGATCGATCGTGACGTTGATTTTGTCCGGGCGGAGGTCGTATTTCATCCGTATAAACCTCTCTTGAAGGTCGGACGGAAGCTCAGTCTGGTCGACATCGTAAATGAGTGCGTTAATCGCGACGGCGCGGGGCCTGATGATGCAACGGTATCTCGATTTTCGTCAACTGCAGAGAACTGCGCGCGCTTATTACAACCCAAGGACGACCACGCACCTGCGTCCTCAACAAGTTCGCAAGACCCCCCTTTTAGCAGTCGAACAATAAAAAACCCTAGGCGCTGTAAGCAACTAACTAACTAACTTCAGACCTCTCCCGAGCATGGGAGCCAGGCCGGACCGACAGGAGCCAGTCCGGAATCACGGGCCTGTAGACGAGGAGCGCCGAAAGGTCGGTCGGCGGAGAGTGACCATCAAGCTTGTCGCCATGCGACGAGGAGACCGCGATGTGACTGACAACCAACTCGTCGATAACCTTCCGTCTGAAAGCAACACTAGACCCTAAAGAGAGCCGTTAGGGAATCTAACGCCCCGCGATGGGCGGCCGTCTCGTGCGCTTCGCAGCATTGCTCGTCGTTGCGCGCGCCGCGTGTCCGAACCACTGCAGCGGACACGGAGACTGCGGCAACGAAAACGTCTGCGAGTGCGACGACCTGTGGACATCGTACCCAGACTGCTCCGGGCGTGCGTCTCGCGCCTCGACGATGTCACGCCGCGCAGGCTTGTGTCCGAACGCGACGGCCTGGGTCGACAAACCCTATGCGAAGAACCGCGCACATGCCCAACTTGAGTGCGCGGGAGTGGGCGCGTGCAACCGAGACGACGTGAGTCGGTCGTGCCGGGCAGCTCGTCGACGAGCGTTGTTTGTGCGCAGGGCACGTGCGTCTGTCCCTCGGGCTTCACCGGAGAAGCGTGCCAGCGCCGTGAGTAGCCTTTGCTACTTGCGTGTGACATTCTCGTCTTAGTTGACTGCACGGCGAGCTGCAACGATAACGGCAAATGTATCACTCTCTACAACCTCGGGCACGAGTACGGACCCGACACCGCACCGGGCGATCCCTACGGCGGCGACGGAATGGGCGTCGAATACGCCAACTGGGAGAGCGAGGTCATCATGTCTTGTTTCTGCGACTGGGGCGTGACGGGCCCCGAGTGCGATATTCGTGAGTCCTCGTCCCGCGCCGGCAGCCTTCCATCTGAGTTTGAATGCGCAGGCATGTGCCCGCGCGGCTTTGACCCCCTCGACGGCGCGGGCTACTACCGCACGATCAACATCACTACTAACGTCACAGACGCCCAGTCGCAGCTCAACGGCACGTTTTCCATCACGTTTGACGGTTTGAGCTTCTCCTTCAACGCCAATGCCTCGGAGTGGACAGGAGACGCGTGCGCAAGCGCTTGGGAGAGTCTCGACAACGTGGCAAGCGTACAGTGCTCGCGCCTCGCCTCGACGGCGGACAAGGGCGGCACGTGGGTCGTGCAATTCCTCGCTTGGCCACACTATCCGATCCAAAATAATATCTTCCACCACGACGGCAATCCCCCGCTCAGCTCGTTCACCTGCGACGTCAGCCAAGCCGTCGCGCACCCGAATGGCAGACCGACATGTTCGATTGCGGATGAGATTGCAGACAACGTCAAAGACTATTTGTACTGTTCGGGCCGTGGGACGTGCGACTTTTCCACCGGCCAGTGTTCGTGCTACACTAACTTTGAGGGTGTTGCGTGCAGCAACTCGGTCGCTGCCGTGAGTGACGACGACGTCGACATTCTCCTGCTCCACGCAACCGAAGCCAGTTTCGACAATAGCATGCTGCGCATGAAGGCCGAGCGAGAGCGCAGCTCGGACTTCAATTTCATCAAGGCGAGCGCTGGGGGTCAAGATGTCGAGATATTCCGCATCGAGGGAAACGGAGACACGACGTTCACGTACGGCGACTTTACGCTATCGTCGGGCTTAATGACGCTCAACAACGGCCTCCGACTCACCTCAGGAAACATTCAAATTGATTCGGGCAATTTGATCCTTGTCTCCGGCAACGCCTACCTGAACCTGGGAAACCTGGCCGTGACGGGCAACTCCAAGTTTGAAGGAGATATTGAGGCGACCAACGGCACATTCATTTTCTCGTCAAACGTCTCGCTCTCCAACGTCATGACCGTACGAGCAACCTTCGATAACTTCCAAAGCACCGTGCTGTACGTGGAAGCAGATCGTAACGCGAGTTCCGCATACAAATTGCTCGAGATTGCCAACTACGAGGACGGCGTAAGGGACACGGTCTTCTCGGTGACGGGGACGCCGCGAACATTTGTGAACAAAGGAGGCTTGGAGGTTGTCGGCGGTGCCGTCGTCAGATCGAATGGTCTCGTTATTGACGCCGGTGGCCTTCTCGTAAACGCCGGTGGCGCGACGATCTCATCGACGGGATTAACGATTACAACGGGCGACATCACCATGAGCAACGGTGATATAACCGTAGCAGCCGGCTCCATCACGGCCTCTGCGGGCACGCTTACCGTTGCCGGCGTTGAAAGTTCTGCGTCGATTACCGTGTCGGCCGGCTCTATCACGGCCTCTGCGGGGACCCTCACGGTTGCGGGAGTTGAAAGCTCCGCCTCCATCACCGTATCAGCGGGCTCCATCACAGCATCTGCGGGCACACTCACCGTCGCCGGAGTCACCACCTCGGCGTCCATAACCATATCATCGGGCTCCATCACCGCATCCACGGGGACGCTTACGGTCGCCGGCGTAACGAGTACGGCAGCAATTACAGGTGCCTCGACCCTCGAGGCAGCACACATCACGAGTACTGGTTCGATAACGGCCGCGTCTGGCACTCTCACAGTCGCGGGAATCACTAGCACGGCTGCTATCACTGGAACCAGCACGCTCTATGCGAGTGGTATTCAGAGCACTGCTGGGTTGACGGTCGCCGGCGCTGCGGAAGCAGCGCACATCACAAGTACTGGTTCAATAACTGCGAGCGCTGGGACTCTCACTGTTGCTGGCATCACAAGCACTGCGGCCGTCACGGGGACGAGTACGCTCTACGCGGCCGGAATTCAAAGTACCGCTGCGTTGACGGTAGCCAATGCCGCGGAGGCTGCGCATATCACGAGCACTGGGTCGATCACCGCGAGTGCGGGTACTCTCACGGTCGCTGGAATCACGAGCACTGCCGCAGTGACGGGGACCAGCACACTCTACGCATCCGGTATTCAAAGCACCGCGGCATTGACGGTAGCGGGTGCTGTTGAAGCAGCGCACATTACAAGCACTGGATCTATCACTGCTTCTGCGGGCACGTTGACTATCGCTGGAATTACAAGCACCGCTGCGGTGACTGGAACTAGCACGTTGTATGCTGCCGGTATTCAAAGCACCGCGGCATTGACAGTCGCCAATGCAGCAGAGGCTGCGCACATCACTAGCACGGGCTCGATCACGGCGAGCGCTGGAACTCTCACCGTTGCGGGAATCACGAGCACCGCCGCCGTGACGGGGACAGGCACTCTCTACGCCGCTGGCATTCAAAGCACTGCAGCATTGACGGTAGCCAAAGAAGCAGAGGCTGCACACATTACGAGCACTGGATCTATCACTGCTGCTGCGGGCACGTTGACCGTCGCTGGGATTACGAGCACCGCTTCGGTGACTGGAACGAGCACGTTGTATGTGGCCGGTATTCAAAGCACCGCGGCATTGACAGTCGCAAATGCAGCAGAGGCTGCGCACATCACGAGCACGGGGTCGATCACAGCGAGCGCTGGGACTCTCACCGTCGCGGGAATCACGAGCACCGCCGCCGTGACGGGGACAGGCACTCTCTACGCCGCTGGCATTCAAAGCACTGCAGCGTTGACGGTAGCCAATGAAGCAGAGGCTGCACACATTACGAGCACTGGATCTATCACTGCTTCTGCGGGCACGTTGACTATCGCTGGAATTACAAGCACCGCTGCGGTGACTGGAACTAGCACGTTGTATGCTGCCGGTATTCAAAGCACCGCGGCATTGACAGTCGCCAATGCAGCAGAGGCTGCGCACATCACTAGCACGGGCTCGATCACGGCGAGCGCTGGAACTCTCACCGTTGCGGGAATCACGAGCACCGCCGCCGTGACGGGGACAGGCACTCTCTACGCCGCTGGCATTCAAAGCACTGCAGCGTTGACGGTAGCCAATGAAGCAGAGGCTGCGCACATTACGAGCACTGGATCTATCACTGCTACTGCGGGCACGTTGACCGTCGCTGGAATTACTAGTACCGCTGCGGTGACTGGAACGAGCACGTTGTATGTGGCCGGTATTCAAAGCACCGCAGCGTTGACAGTCGCCAACGCTGCGGAGGCTGCGCACATCACTAGCACGGGGTCGATCACGGCGAGCGCTGGAACTCTAACTGTCGCAGGAATTACAAGTACCGCCGCCGTGACGGGGACAAGCACTCTCTATGCCGCTGGCATTCAAAGCACTGCGGCGTTGACCGTAGCCGATGCCGCGGAGGCTGCGCATATGACGAGTACCGGATCTATAACTGCGTCTGCAGGCACGTTGACTGTCGCTGGAGTAACGAGCACCGCTGCGGTGACTGGAACGAGCACGTTGTATGCTGCCGGTATTCAAAGCACCGCGGCATTGACTGTCGCCAATGCAGCAGAGGCTGCGCACATCACGAGCACGGGGTCGATCACGGCGAGCGCTGGAACTCTTACCGTCGCGGGAATCACCAGCACTACCGCGGTGACGGGGACAAGCACTCTCTACGCCGCTGGCATTCAAAGCACTGCGGCGTTGACCGTAGCTGATGCCGCGGAGGCTGCGCACATCACAAGCACTGGATCTATCACTGCTTCTGCGGGCACGTTAACTGTCGCTGGAATTACAAGCACCGCGGCGGTAACTGGAACAAGCACGTTGTATGCGGCCGGTATTCAAAGCACCGCAGCGTTGACAGTCGCCAATGCAGCGGAGGCTGCGCACATCACGAGCACGGGGTCGATCACGGCGAGCGCTGGAACTCTCACTGTAGCAGGAATTACGAGCACCGCTGCCGTGACGGGGACAAGCACTCTCTATGCCGCTGGCATTCAAAGCACCGCAGCGTTGACGGTAGCCAATGCCGTAGAGGCTGCACACATTACGAGCACTGGATCTATCACTGCTGCTGCAGGCACGTTGACTGTCGCTGGAATTACGAGCACCGCCGCAGTTACTGGAACGAGCACGTTGTATGCGGCCGGTATTCAAAGCACCGCAGCGTTGACAGTAGCCAATGCAGCGGAGGCTGCGCATATCACGAGCACGGGGTCGATCACGGCGAGCGCTGGAACTCTCACTGTCGCAGGAATTACGAGCACCGCTGCCGTGACGGGGACAGGCACTCTCTACGCTGCTGGTATTCAAAGCACAGGGGCGTTAACTGTCGCCAATGCCGCGGAGGCTGCACACGTCACCAGCACGGGCTCGATCACGGCGAGCGCTGGGACACTTACGGTTGCTGGTATCACGAGTTCTGCTGCAGTGACTGGGACCAGCACACTCTACGTCGCTGGTATTCAAAGCACCGCGGCGTTGACAGTCGCCAATGCCGCGGAGGCTGCGCATGTCACCAGCACGGGGTCGATCACGGCAAGCGCCGGGACTCTCACCGTCGCTGGAATCACGAGTACTGCCGCAATGACAGGGACCAGCACACTCTATGCCGCTGGTATTCAAAGCACCGCCGCGTTGACTGTCGCGAATGCAGCGGAAGCTGCGCACATCACAAGCACGGGCTCGATCACGGCGAGCGCTGGGACACTTACGGTTGCTGGTATCACGAGTACTGCTGCAGTGACGGGGACCAGCACTCTCTATGCCGCTGGTATTCAAAGCACCGCGGCGTTGACTGTCGCCAATGCCGCGGAGGCTGCGCATGTCACCAGCACGGGGTCGATCACGGCAAGCGCCGGGACTCTCACAGTCGCTGGAATCACGAGTACTGCCGCAATGACAGGGACCAGCACACTCTATGCCGCTGGTATTCAAAGCACCGCCGCGTTGACTGTCGCGAATGCAGCGGAAGCTGCGCACATCACAAGCACGGGCTCGATCACGGCGAGCGCTGGGACACTTACGGTTGCTGGTATCACGAGTACTGCTGCAGTGACGGGGACCAGCACACTCTACGCCGCTGGTATTCAAAGCACCGCGGCGTTGACTGTCGCCAATGCCGCGGAGGCTGCGCATGTCACCAGCACGGGGTCGATCACGGCGAGCGCCGGGACTCTCACAGTCGCTGGAATCACGAGTACTGCCGCAATGACAGGGACCAGCACACTCTATGCCGCTGGTATTCAAAGCACCGCCGCGTTGACTGTCGCGAATGCAGCGGAAGCTGCGCACATCACAAGCACGGGCTCGATCACGGCGAGCGCTGGGACACTTACGGTTGCTGGTATCACGAGTACTGCTGCAGTGACGGGGACCAGCACACTCTACGCTGCTGGTATTCAAAGCACCGCGGCGTTGACTGTCGCCAATGCCGCGGAGGCTGCGCATGTCACCAGCACGGGGTCGATCACGGCAAGCGCCGGGACTCTCACAGTCGCTGGAATCACGAGTACTGCCGCAATGACAGGGACCAGCACACTCTATGCCGCTGGTATTCAAAGCACCGCCGCGTTGACTGTCGCGAATGCAGCGGAAGCTGCGCACATCACAAGCACGGGCTCGATCACGGCGAGCGCTGGGACACTTACGGTTGCTGGTATCACGAGTACTGCTGCAGTGACGGGGACCAGCACTCTCTACGCCGCTGGTATTCAAAGCACCGCGGCGTTGACTGTCGCCAATGCCGCGGAGGCTGCGCATGTCACCAGCACGGGGTCGATCACGGCAAGCGCCGGGACTCTCACAGTCGCTGGAATCACGAGTACTGCCGCAATGACAGGGACCAGCACACTCTATGCCGCTGGTATTCAAAGCACCGCCGCGTTGACTGTCGCGAATGCAGCGGAAGCTGCGCACATCACAAGCACGGGCTCGATCACGGCGAGCGCTGGGACACTTACGGTTGCTGGTATCACGAGTACTGCTGCAGTGACGGGGACCAGCACACTCTACGCCGCTGGTATTCAAAGCACCGCGGCGTTGACTGTCGCGAATGCCGCGGAGGCTGCGCACATTACAAGTGGAGGATCTATCACGGCGAGCGCAGGGACCCTCACCGTTGCCGGTATCACAAGTACCGCCGCTGTGACTGGAACGAGCACTCTCTCAGTAGCTGGAATAACGAGCACCGCTGCAATCACTGGTACGAGCACCCTCTATGCCGGCGGGATTCAAAGCACAGCGGCATTGACTGTCGCCAACGCTGCGGAAGCGGCACATCTCACAAGCGGAGGATCCATCACGGCAAGCGCCGGAACTCTTACGGTCGCGGGTATTGCAAGCACTGCCGCGGTGACTGGAACAAGTACACTCGCTGTCGCAGGTATCACGAGCACCGCTGCAATAACTGGGACGAGTACGCTCTACGCCGCGGGTATTCAAAGCACAGCTGCGTTGACTGTCGCTGCCGCTGCAGAAGCCGCGCACCTCACCAGTGGAGGTTCGGTCACGGCGAGCGCTGGAACTCTCACTGTTGCTGGTATAACGAGCAGTGCTGCCGTTACAGGAACAAGCACACTCGCAATTGCTGGCATCACGAGCACAGCTGCTGTTACTGGCACGAGCACGTTGTTTGCCGTAGGTATTCAAAGTACTGCAGCGTTGACTGTTGCCAATGCCGCAGAAGCAGCGCATCTAACAAGCGGCGGATCGATCACAGCAAGTGCGGGAACCCTAACAATAGCAGGCATCACAAGCACTGCGGCAGTCACTGGCACTAGTACCCTTGCAGTTGCTGGAATAACGAGCACCGCGGCCATTACTGGTACGAGCACGTTGTATACGGCTGGGATTCAGAGTACGGCTGCTTTAACAATCGCCGATTCTGCAGAAGCAGCGCATATCACTAGTGGTGGCTCAATCACAGCAAGCGCCGGGACATTGACAGTCGCTGGCATTGCGAGCACTGCTGCTGTGACAGGAACGAGCACTCTCGCTGTCGCTGGCATTACGAGCACAGCTGCGGTGACTGGCACCAGTACAGTCTACGCGGCTGGCATTCAAAGCACAGCCGCATTGACTGTCGCGAATGCTGCGGAAGCGGCGCATCTCACAAGTGGAGGCTCGATCACGGCAAGCGCCGGAACTTTAACCGTAGCTGGCATCACAAGTACAGCCGCAGTGACTGGAACAAGCACCCTCGCAGTCGCCGGTATCACAAGTACGGCTGCAATAACCGGCACGAGCACACTCTATGCCGCCGGCATTCAAAGCACAGCGGCATTAACTGTCACCAATGCTGCGGAAGCTGCTCATCTCACAAGTGGTGGATCGATCACGGCGAGCGCTGGTACTCTCACTGTCGCGGGCATAACGAGTACCGCCGCCGTGACAGGCACAAGCACTCTTGCTATTGCAGGTATCACAAGCACTGCTGCAGTGACTGGCACGAGCACACTCTATGCCGCTGGTATTCAAAGTACTGCGGCATTAACTGTCGCCAGCGCTCTGGAAGCGGCGCATCTCACCAGCGGGGGGTCGATCACAGCAAGTGCAGGGACTCTCACTGTTGCCGGTATCACGAGTACAGCCGCCGTTACAGGCGCGAGCACTCTGTATGCAGCCGGGATTCAAAGTACCGCGGCATTGACTGTCGCCAACGCTGCAGAAGCGGCTCATCTCACGAGCGGAGGCTCAATCACAGCAAGTGCTGGAACTCTCACAATCGCTGGCATCGCGAGTACCGCTGCCGTCACTGGTACAAGCACGCTCGCAGTCGCCGGCATTACGAGCACAGCGGCCGTTACTGGCACAAGCACATTGTATGCCGCCGGCATTCAAAGCACTGCAGCATTGACTGTCACCAACGCTGCGGAAGCTGCTCATCTCACGAGTGGAGGCTCGATTACGGCGAGCGCGGGTACGCTCACAGTCGCAGGCATCGCAAGTTCGGCCGCCGTGACAGGCACGAGCACGCTTGCGATTGCTGGAATCACAAGTACTGCTGCCGTGACAGGCACGGGCACTCTGTACGCAGCAGGGATTCAAAGTACAGCGGCATTGACTGTCGCCAACGCTATTGAAGCCGCTCATCTCACAAGCGGAGGCTCGATCACAGCGAGCGCCGGGACTCTAACCGTAGCAGGCATCACGAGTACTGCCGCCGTCACGGGTACAAGCACGCTCGCAGTCGCCGGCATCACGAGTACTGCTGCCGTTACTGGCACAAGCACATTGTTTGCTGCCGGAATTCAGAGTACGGCTGCATTGACTATCGCCAACGCTGCGGAAGCCGCTCATCTCACGAGCGGAGGCTCGATCACGGCGAGCGCTGGTACTCTCACGGTTGCTGGCATATCGAGTACCGCTGCCGTGACAGGTACAAGCACGCTTGCTATTGCTGGAATCACGAGTACTGCCGCGGTGACTGGCACAAGCACGTTGTATGCGGCCGGAATTCAGAGTACAGCAGCATTGACTGTTGCCAACGCTGCCGAAGCCGCTCATCTCACGAGTGGAGGTTCTATCACCGCGAGCGCCGGGACTCTAACCGTAGCAGGCATCATGAGTACTGCCGCTGTCACTGGTACAAGCACGCTCGCCATCGCTGGCATAACGAGCACCGCGGCAGTGACTGGCACAAGCACATTGTTTGCTGCCGGAATTCAGAGTACGGCTGCATTGACTATCGCCAACGCTGCGGAAGCCGCTCATCTCACGAGCGGAGGCTCGATCACGGCGAGCGCTGGTACTCTCACGGTTGCTGGCATATCGAGTACCGCTGCCGTGACAGGTACAAGCACGCTTGCTATTGCTGGAATCACGAGTACTGCCGCGGTGACTGGCACAAGCACGTTGTATGCGGCCGGAATTCAGAGTACAGCAGCATTGACTGTTGCCAACGCTGCCGAAGCCGCTCATCTCACGAGCGGAGGCTCGATCACAGCGAGCGCCGGGACTCTAACCGTAGCAGGCATCACGAGTACTGCCGCTGTCACTGGTACAAGCACGCTCGCCATCGCTGGCATAACGAGCACCGCGGCAGTGACTGGCACAAGCACATTGTTTGCTGCCGGAATTCAGAGTACGGCTGCATTGACTATCGCCAACGCTGCGGAAGCCGCTCATCTCACGAGCGGAGGCTCGATCACGGCGAGCGCTGGTACTCTCACGGTTGCTGGCATATCGAGTACCGCTGCCGTGACAGGTACAAGCACGCTTGCTATTGCTGGAATCACGAGTACTGCCGCGGTGACTGGCACAAGCACGTTGTATGCGGCCGGAATTCAGAGTACAGCAGCATTGACTGTTGCCAACGCTGCCGAAGCCGCTCATCTCACGAGCGGAGGCTCGATCACAGCGAGCGCCGGGACTCTAACCGTAGCAGGCATCACGAGTACTGCCGCTGTCACTGGTACAAGCACGCTCGCCATCGCTGGCATAACGAGCACCGCGGCAGTGACTGGCACAAGCACATTGTTTGCTGCCGGAATTCAGAGTACGGCTGCATTGACTATCGCCAACGCTGCGGAAGCCGCTCATCTCACGAGCGGAGGCTCGATCACGGCGAGCGCTGGTACTCTCACGGTTGCTGGCATATCGAGTACCGCTGCCGTGACAGGTACAAGCACGCTTGCTATTGCTGGAATCACGAGTACTGCCGCGGTGACTGGCACAAGCACGTTGTATGCGGCCGGAATTCAGAGTACAGCAGCATTGACTGTTGCCAACGCTGCCGAAGCCGCTCATCTCACAAGCGGAGGTTCTATCACCGCGAGCGCCGGGACTCTAACCGTAGCAGGCATCATGAGTACTGCCGCTGTCACTGGTACAAGCACGCTCGCCATCGCTGGCATAACGAGCACCGCGGCAGTGACTGGCACAAGCACATTGTTTGCTGCCGGAATTCAGAGTACGGCTGCATTGACTATCGCCAACGCTGCGGAAGCCGCTCATCTCACGAGCGGAGGCTCGATCACGGCGAGCGCTGGTACTCTCACGGTTGCTGGCATATCGAGTACTGCCGCCGTCACTGGTACAAGTACGCTCGCTGTTGCTGGCATTACGAGCGCTGCCGCGGTGACTGGCACAAGCACGTTGTATGCGGCCGGAATTCAGAGTACAGCAGCATTGACTGTTGCCAACGCTGCCGAAGCCGCTCATCTCACGAGCGGAGGTTCTATCACCGCGAGCGCCGGGACTCTAACCGTAGCAGGCATCACGAGTACTGCCGCTGTCACTGGTACAAGCACGCTCGCCGTCGCTGGCATAACGAGCACCGCGGCAGTGACAGGCACAAGCACTCTCTACGCAGCCGGCATTCAAAGCACAGCGGCATTGACTGTCGCGAACGCCGCGGAAGCCGCTCATCTCACGAGCGGAGGCTCTATCACCGCGAGCGCCGGGACTCTAACCGTGGCAGGCATCACGAGTACTGCCGCCGTCACTGGTACAAGCACGCTCGCCATCGCCGGCATTACGAGCACTGCCGCGGTGACTGGCACAAGCACATTGTACGCGGCCGGAATTCAGAGTACAGCAGCATTGACTGTCGCCAACGCTGCCGAAGCCGCTCATCTCACGAGCGGAGGCTCGATCACAGCGAGCGCCGGGACTCTAACCGTAGCAGGCATCACGAGTACTGCCGCTGTCACTGGTACAAGCACTCTCGCTATTGCTGGCATCACGAGCACCGCGGCGGTGACTGGCACAAGCACGCTCTACGCAGCCGGCATTCAAAGTACAGCAGCATTGACTGTCGCCAATGCCGCGGAAGCGGCGCACCTTACGAGCGGAGGCTCTATCACGGCGAGCGCCGGGACGCTAACCGTAGCAGGCATCTCAAGTACCGCAGCCGTCACGGGTACGAGCACTCTTGCAGTGGCTGGAATTACGAGCACCGCTGCCGTGACCGGCTCGGGCACCTTATATGCAGCTGGAATTCAAAGCACGGCTGCATTAACTGTCGCCAATGCAGCAGAAGCTGCGCATATCTCGAGCGGAGGATCGATCACTGCGAGCGCCGGGACTCTCACAGTTGCCGGCATTTCGAGCACTGCTGCCGTCACTGGTACAAGTACGCTCGCAGTCGCTGGCATTACGAGCACCGCCGCGGTGACTGGCACAAGCACTATCTACGCTGCCGGCATTCAAAGTACAGCGGCGTTGACTGTCTCCAATGCTGCGGAAGCGGCGCATCTCACGAGCGGAGGCTCGATCACTGCGAGTGCCGGGACCCTGACAGTTGCCGGCATCTCGAGTACCGCAGCCGTCACGGGTACGAGCACACTCACGGTAGCAGGAATAACTAGCACGGCGGCGATGACTGGCACGAGCACACTCTACGTGGCTGGCGTCCAAAGTACGGCAGCATTGACTGTGGCGAATGCTGCAGAAGCAGCGCACCTTACAAGTGGAGGCTCGATCACAGCAAGCGCTGGAACTTTGACGGTTGCTGGCATCACAAGTACCGCCGCTGTGACTGGAACGAGCACGCTCGCTGTTGCTGGAATCACGAGCACAGCCGCGATGACGGGTACGAGCACGTTGTATGCGGCCGGTATTCAAAGCACCGCAGCTTTGACTGTGGCGAATGCTGCAGAAGCGGCGCATATCACAAGCACAGGATCGATAACGGCGAGCGCCGGCACCCTCACCGTTGCCGGAGTGACGAGCACTTCGCAGGTGACTGCGACGAGTTTTGTGACATCGTCCGACGTTCGTTTGAAACGTAATATTACGTCGCTCGAGTCAAGATCACGACGATTACTCGACATTCGCGGCGTGAGTTATCAATGGTCGAACGAAACGTCGTCCGACAACGCAACCCATTTCGGATTTATTGCCCAAGAAGTCGCGCGGGTATTTCCTGAGATCGTGTACGAAGACTCGAGTGGCTGGCGATCCCTGCAAGTCGACGCGGTCGGTCCGTTGCTCGTGGAGGCTTTCCGCAGCTTGCATAGTCGCGTTGGTGTTTTGGAGAGACTAGTTAGCTCGCTTGTCGCGAGAATAGTGGTGCTCGAGGGGCGAGAAAGCTCGCACAGTCAATAACCTTAATCTAAAGAGGCTGTGCGTGCGTCGGGTTTTTGTTGCTAGTAAGGAGTAGAATGCATGGTCAAAGGTCGTGGTGTCGGTTACGTGGTCTCCCCTTAATTACGGAAGGCACCGCACTTTCAAGCAGGGAACTAACGAACTAATCTCGCCTAAAAATATACGTCCTCATCATAGTTCTGCGTCGACGTCGTAGGAGTTCCCCTCGTCCACGCACGTAGGTTGTCCTCCACGCACGTAGGTGGTCCTCCTTTAGATATCTAGTATCGGTGAACCCTCGGGTTTGTGTTTGTTGTGTTGAATTGAATACGGACGGAAACGGCCGAAGCAGCAACGCGCGAAGGTGTCGACTGGAGCCTAAACCCTGCACACGTGTTCGACGAGGGATGTTTCGCTTGGCTTTTGTGTTGTCCGGGGCCTTCGCGGCGCCCGTGGTGCTGACCTCCGAGAACTTCAAGTCGGAGGTCCTCGAAAGCGGGAAAAACGCGTTCGTCAAGTTTTTCGCGCCGTGGTGTGGGTGAGAAGCGCGAGAGTTCGTGTCTCCGGCGCATAAATAAGTTGGTGTCTAGGCACTGCAAGGCCGCCAAACCGGCGTGGGACTCGCTCGGCGCCGAGTACCTCGACCACCCGAACGTTTTGATTGGGGACGTCGACTGCACCGAGGAAAAGGACGTTTGCAGCGAGCAGGGCGTGTCGGGGTACCCAACAATCAAATATTGGGTGGACGGGGAAGCCAAGAGCTACAACGGCGGTCGGTCGATCGACCAATTCAAGAAGCACGTCGAAGACAATCTGCTTCCCAAGTGCGACGTCGCGGCCCCCGACGGGTGCGACGACCAGGAGGTCGCGTACATCGAGCGCATGAAAAGCAAGGGCGTCGATGCCGCCAAGACCGAGCTCGCTCGCCTCGAAGGTGTGGATGTTTTGTTTGCGCCGCGCGCCACGACGTCGGGTGTTGTTCAGGCATGAAGAGCTCGGCGATGAAGCCTGACAAGAAGCAGTGGCTCTCGAAGCGCATCCACATCCTCAAGCAGATGTGATTTGATCCTCCCATATAGCAGTCGACCTTAAACCCCCCCCAGAGATTTTACGAAGAAGAGTAACTAACTAACTAACTCCAGACCTCTCCCGAGCATGGGAGCCAGGACGGACAGGCAGGAGCCGATCCGGAATCACAGAGGACAATCACGCAGTTGGGGCAGAGGCGAGGGACGAGGACTCGTTGATGACGGACCGCCACTGCGCGCGGTCTTGTGCGAAGTCGTGCAAGAGCGTCGCAGGCCGCAAACGTGTTGGTCCACGAACAATCGACCTGTCCGTCGCGTTCTGCCCAACCGAGCGAACCCCAGCCCAGCGCGGACTTTCCGGGTGCTAACCGGCCAGCCCGGGAGGCGAGCAGGCACCGTCTCACTCCGGGACGGCCGGGGCCGCCGCAGGGAGCAAGCGTGTTAGGCGCCGTCCTCCATCGCAACCAACGGTTAGCGATCGCAGCTACGAAGAAGAGTAAGGGTATATAAGGAAGAAGTAAACTCAAAGGTTAATTAAAGGGCGGAGCGAGGGTTTAGGAGTAAACTCAAAGAGCGTGCGACTTATTATGATTAAAGCACCTTAGATCTGAACAAGTGGTATCATAGAATATAAATGCCCATATCAGACGAGCACCGCCTCATCTTCCTCCATGTCGCCAAGGCCGGGGGGTCGAGCGTGACGGTGGCCTTGGGGATCCGCGAGGGCGAGGCGAGTCTGTACCGGCGGGATTATGCGAGTGGCCACGCGTTGCAGCACCTGCCGTACGCGGCGCTCAAGTCATTGATTGAGCGCAAGTGGCCGAACAAATGGAGGTACTCAAAATTTACCATCGTCCGGAACCCGTTCGACCGTCTCTGCAGCGACTACGAGTGGCGGAAGAGCGGGGGCTTGCCACTGGGGGAGCTCTCGTTTCCCGACTTCGTGGAGGCGGCGTGCGCGTCATCTTCGCGCGAAGACTCGGAGGACTTTGCCGCGAAGTATCTCGGTCACTTCACGCCGCAAGTCGAGTACGTCGGCGCTGACGTCGAGGTGCTGAAACTCGAAACCCTCAAAACGGAATGGCCCGAGTTCGCCGAACGCCACGGCCTTCCGCGGCGTCTTCCGCGCGAGAACGACGGAAGGCGGCAAACGCACTACGCCAAGTATTACACTCAGGCTCTCGCGGACAAGGTCTCTGCCACGTACGCCGAGGACCTCCGGCGGTTTGGGTACCGGTTCGAAGGCACGCCGAAGCCAGCGGGATCCTTCGCCTCGATGCTCGCGTCCTACCCAAAAAAATTGTTGGCAGTTTGTCTGTGCGTCGTCGACGAGCTCCGCCACGAAGGGGTCTGGCGTCGCTGGCTCGACGCGGGTGGTGCCGAGCTCTGGATCCACGCCAAGCACCCCGAGAAGCTGTCGCCGTGGGCCTCGAAACACGCCTTGCCTCTTACCTTTGCGCCCGAGTGGAACGACATACGGCTCGTGCGGGCGATGCTCGCCCTGACCAAAGCGGCGTTGAAAGGACGCGCGTCCGCGATCGTCTTCGGCACCGAGAGCTGCTTGCCGGTGCGGTCGGTCCAGGCGTGCTCGAGCGCACTTTGCGGGACGCAGTCGTTTTTGGGCGAAGTCCAGAAACGACCGCCCAACAGATGGGTGCGCGAGCGACAATGGGACAAGGTAGAGGACGGCGCGCGCGTCGTCAAGGCTGTCCCCGGCTGGATCTCGCTCGCGCGACGCCACGCCGAGCTCGTGCTGGGAGCGGAAGCCGAGGCGGAGCGACGAGGGAGACCTTTGTGGCGGTCGTTCGAGAACGCCTTCGCACCCGAAGAGCTATATTTTGCCACGGTCCTCGCGACCAAGATCGATGTTTGCGGCGATTCCGTGGCCCGACGAGCTGCGACCTTTTCCTCGTGGCCGCCCGGTGCCTCGCACCCCGAGCAGTTCGAAAATCTCACGGCCGACCTCCTGGACCGCTTCGGGTCGTGCCTCTTCGCGCGGAAGTTTGTCAAGTCGGTCGATCCGGACCACTGGGCGAGTCTCGTCTTGCGACGACAGCACAAAAAGTATGACGACGACGGCGACGACGACGACGACTTCGACGCCGCGGCGCCCAAAGTAAAGAAGCCGCGCCTTCTCGCGGAGCGCTCCTCGATCGAGACACCTAAAGGACGACACAGTCGCCAAGACGAGACTTTTGCATCGATGGTCGCGACTTTCGCCGCCGCCGCCTCGGCGGAGAAGAAGAAATAGAAGTGCCCCTTATTATCTATTTAATTCGTCGAATCGAAAGTCGTAACGACCGAGGCCCCGCTTAGACGAGGAATCCGAGGGTGTCGCCGTTGGTCTTTGCCTTCTTGATGAGCAAGCCGCGCGTCTTAGGCTGCGAGGGCGCGCGAGTTTTTTTGAGTGGCGAGAAAATGACGTACCGTCGCGCCGACGAAGAGGCAGAATTCGGTGATCGCCTGGGAGTGGAGCGAGATGCCCTTGCCACGAAGCTTCTCGAGGCGCTTGTCCCCCAAAACGACGCGGCCGGCGTAGACGGCGGGGGAGAAGATCCCAAACTTGGCCGTCTTGCCCATCGAAACGGGGAGCCGCGAGGGACGATGCGTTCGTCTTAGAGGCGTCATCGCGGGCTGAGGCTGGAACGCGAGGGCTGCGCCGGCGAGAGCGAGGAGGACGAGGCGCGTCATTGTGATATGATCTGTCTCTGACGATGTACAACCACAACGTGGCACGAAAAAAAAAAACCTTACCACCACCACTGTTAGGACACGTGCTTCGAAAGAGCCGTGATGGGAATTTCTATGGACGTCGGGGATCAGCCTACCGACGCTCCCGACGCTACGGATCCGCCAGGGAAGCGCTTGAAAGCCGCCAGAGACGCATAGTTCGTTCTGCTTGACGGAGAGTGCGTTTTTTGCCAAGCTTGAGCGACGTTTGGGAGAGCCGCTCGACCTAAGGACGCATAATGAACATCACGGGACCTGCTGGCAGCACAACGACTTTATTGTTTGCTCACCCTCTTGTTGGCGAGACTTTGCGCCCGCGATACGCGTAGGTGTGAGCTATTCTCGCACACATCTCGGACGCTCTGACCAAGTACGTCAAGATGCGGATTCGGCCTGCCGACAAGGCGTACGTCGTTCGCGACTATTCGAGCGGTCAAAGAGTGAACGAGAGGGGTTGGGGGTGGTTCACAAAATGCATTGCGAAATCGGGACGGATACGGTGACGCTCACCTTACGTTGTCGATAAGCGGTGGTCAATGTTGGCCTTGCCGGTGTTCGCGTGAAAGCAGAGAAGGAGAATAGTGGTCCCTCGGCGCGCCAAGAGGCGGCGCACAGAAGCGCGCGACTCCCGCTTCAACCTCGTCCAACCGATGTGCCCAGCCCGTCCTAGCCCTGGCTTCGAAAGCAGTTAGAGCTAAGAAGGACAACATCGTCAACAGTCATCGTCAACAGTCTCTAGACAGCCAACGCGTCGTAAGAAGGGCGTGCTGCCGCAGCCGAGCGCGAGCGGAATCAAGCCCACGCCGAGGCTCTCGATGCCGAGACGGATTTGGCTAAGGCCGAGGCGGGTCGTTTCGAGGCTGAGCAGGAGTACGAGGACGAGGTTCTGGATGCCGCACGTCGGGAGGGGCGATTCTGGGTCCGGAACGAGCGCCTAGTTGCCGCGGGTGAGAAGTAGCGCGGCCGCGACGATGCCGCCGCGAAGGTGCAGCAGTCCATCGGCGAGCTCAACGCGCCCAGTCAAAGGAGGCGGAAGCATTAGCTGTGGTGGCGGCCGAGGCGCGGACGAGGAACCGACTGAAGATAAATCGGACCCTCGAGCCATGCGACAACTCAAGGACAAATACGCCGCCGTCAACCAGAAGGCGAAGCAAACGGAGATCGAGCTCGTGGCTGCGCGTCCAGGCCAAGGAGGAGATCGAGAGCGGCTCTGGGCGCGGGTCGAAGCGCTCGAGAAGTAGAACGCCGAAGTGTTGATCCCGTGGAAGCCGTCCGGCAAGAGATCCGACAAGGGCATGCCGTGGGAATCGAAGCTCAGGGTGCCGCGTATGAAACTGCTCGCCTCGCGGATTGCGCCGGAAATCCCCGAGTTCCTGGCCTCAGTCGTCGAGGCCGTCGTCAGCCCGGAGCAGGCGAGCGACATGGAGCTCAAGTCCGAACGCTTCATTCGCGACCTGCGTTCGAAGATGGGTGTCCTTCACGAGGCTGCCGTCACCCTCGCGCTGGTCTACGGTGACTTCGTCGACGCGGTGACGGACGCGTCGCCGTTCGACGGCAAAGAGATAGCCACCACCCAGGTTCGCTTCAAACGCCGCGTTAGATGGAGAATTGGATGCTCTGCGCGTACGATATCTCCGACCAGAGAGCGGCAGGCGAGGCCAAGGCGATCGCCGATCGGTTTGGCGACCTCGATCGAGCGCTCCGTCGAGCGCTCCGCTCGTTCGTCGAGTTCACCAGGAGCGCTACGGAGCCGTTGCTGCGACGGTTCCCGAGCGAGCGCAAGCCTTCTTCAGAGTCTGCCAGATAGTCCGCACGTCTTCGCGACCGTCGAATACGAAGCCTCCGACACCGAGATCGCCACACACGCCGACTTCCTCGAGATGCGGGCGGGGTCGGCGAAGCTGTTCGTCGACGGCCAGTTCACAATCCACGGTGTCGCGGCCGTTCGGGCGCGGCTCTACTCTCCTGCCAATCATCCAGAGACCAAGACCATGCTCGACGCGCCCCGGGCCTGGGGCCGCGGCATGCGCCGCACGCTCGAGAGGGGCAGTTTATGCGCTACGTTGGCGACGGCGACCTCGCGGCGGCGGTCAACCAGACGTCGGAGCTCCAGATGGCCTTCGATTGCGCGCGGCGGAACTCGAGCGAGGTCAAGGGCGAGTTTGGCACCTTGAAGTATTACCACGCCGCCTCCTTCGACATGAGCGTCGAATGCTGCGCCGGGGTCGTCTCGTACCAACCAGACCACGTCTTCTTCCGCGCCGTGAAGATTTTTTGTGACCAAGCGCCAGCGATGCGTCGCCGACGAGGTCGCTGGTCGAACGACGACGAAGTCGTCTAGCACGCGTGATCGATTTGATGGATGACGCCTCGCCACGCTCAGCGACGATTTTCAAGGAGCGTTGATGGAGGTGGCTCGTCGTGGTCGACAGAACCACGAGGCGCAGGCTGCCGCGCGCCGGGAGGCGGCGATGGAACGAACACCATCGCCGTTGTGCCGCCGCGGCTGTCAAGAATGCCGAGCGCCAGATGTACGACTACGCCAAGGCCCTGGAGGCCATGAAAGTCGAAAGTGTCGTCGACGAGCTTGCCCTCTTCGGGAGGACCCTGCTCTCGACGGTCAAAGGGCGACTCGACGCGGCACTTAAGCAGCTCCAGAGCGACGCGACGCGGTCGAACGTCCTCGTGGTGAACATCGAGAGGTGCATCGTCGGCATGGGCATGGGCGAGATCGCCAGGACGGTCCCAAGGCCAACGTCGAATTCCTCACCGCGCACCTCAAGTACGTCTTTTAACATATCAAGACCAACTCCTGCGAGTTGGTTGTTGTTGTGGTCCCGGGCGAGCGTCGACGTCAGCTGCCAGTGTTCGAAACCACGACGACCCAGCGTCTCACACTCGACGCGAGGCGGCACTTGAGCGTTGACGAGGTCAAGGCCAAGGTTGAGGAGTGCCGCGCGTCTCGCCAGCCGAGGAAGGGGATGCGGACAACGAGTAGCTGCTCGAAGCTACCGACGATCGACGTGGCGTTGGTTGGGTCGCGCGCCGCGGTTTTCTCTGGGAGTTGTCGGATCATCCCGGTTGCTCTGGATACCCAGGTGGTATCCGAAGAAAACTCCAAGGACGGTCGTAAGAAACTCGGGCTGGGTTGAAACTTCGTTTCCTACGACGACGGTTTTTCAGCGGGTGGCTAAGTGCGAACCTCCCTACCTTCTTCAACGGCTCCATGCCAGCTTCCTGGCGCTTCGTGTCCGAGGACAACGAATACGGCGACGACGAGGAGGAGGGGTAGGAGGATGCAATAGACGTCGACGACGAGGTAGCATAGCTGCATTCGCGGGCCTCAACGACGGCGTTCCGCGTGGACGCCCAGCGGGAAGACTAGGGCAATAGAAGTGGCCCCAGCGCGCAAATGCGCCGCCTGAACGGCCGCACGACCCTTGTTGGGCCCACAGACATTCCGCCGGATGTTGTATTTTCAGCCGATGCCATCGTGCAGAGTAGAGCCACCCGGGCGGCCTCCCCCGAAAGGCTAAAACACCCCACTCCCCTGCAGCAATTCGAGAGCTACCGACTTCCCTTCGCAGGACATTATTATCCGACCCTACTTTTACTAGAAAATAATAAGCCTGAGGCGGCACGGACGAGGGGGTCGTCCTTGAGGCGAGTCTGGAAGTCGGCGTGCCAGAAGTTGGAGGCGTAGGGGCGAGAAAAAGAGGGGGTGTCGGGGGGGTGAAACCAGTAGTTAAATGCCGCGTGGAGACCGCCTCGGCTCTGGACGTCGTGCCACCAGCCCGCGGGGATAAATATCGCGTCCCCGGGTCGGAGGTCGACCGCCCGGAGGCGCGGGAGTGTGCGCGCCGCCGTCGTCGTCGGAAGCCGCGCGAAATTGTCCGGGGGGCCCATCCTTTCCCGGGCGGAAGTCTTCGTCTTCGTCGTCGTCGTCGTCGTCTCGATATCGAGGGCTCGGTCGAGGAGTCGGTCGATGTCGTCGTCATCGTCCGCCTCGTCGAGGCATCGGGCAATGCGGCTGGCTTCGTCGGCATCCCTGTCGCGGCCATCCTGCCTGACGCGGGGTCGCGAGGCGTAGACGATGCGTCCGTTGGGGAAGACGCGTCGCGGGGCGCCGCCAGCGGGACGAAGGTCGCGGGTCCGAGACGGGTCCCAGAGCCGGAGGCGCTTCGCGCCGCACACGAGCACGAGCAAGTTGTCGTGAAAGTCGTGGTGGAGGCCCGACGAGTCCAGATCGGCGGCCGCGCCGATCCAGAGGTTGAAGTTGGCAGGAATTAGAGTCGGGAGTACCGGGGGCCGGAGCGGGCACCCGCCGTGTGTCAGGAGCGCCGCGCTCGGCATCGCCGCGAGACTCGGGCGGCCCTCCTCGTCTTCGTCGAGATCCTGCGTCGTCAAATACCATTCGCAGGGCTCGGCGCGTCGTGCTCGTCGCGTCGCGCGATCGAGGAATCGCTTCAAGCGCACGCGACGCTCCCTTCCGAGTCCGAAGGGTCGCGGGCCTTGGAGGCAGCGGACCTCCACGCGGACCATCGCGTCGCCCGCGATTCGCCGGAGGGCCCCGCAAAAGCCCGCGGGGTCGCCGACGTGCGACGAGACTATCCCGAGGTCTGCGAAGTACGCGAACGACCGCAAGACGCAGGGTCGCCGGCGCGCCACGAACCGCGCGAAGAAATTCCGCGGGCTGTGTGCGAGCGGCGCGGCGACCTCCACGATCCGCTCGACGCCTCGGCGGCACCGGTAACCCGCGTAGCCGCGGGGGCGTCGTCGTTGGCGCCGGAGGTGGCTGGCCATGTCACTTATTATACTACTTACCCTAATACTACATATCTTTGCGAGCCATACAAATTTCTGCCTCTGATTTCCCGCGTTGCGCGAAAGCATCATCATGTCGGAGATGATGGCCAAGGCCGCTGGAAGCCGTGCCGCTGCGGAGCAGAAGTCCCTCAAGCTCGGGATTGTGGAGAACACGGCGGCCTACGGTGCCGGCGCGGGCGGGGGATTCGGCTTGAACGCGCCCGGCGCGGGCCCCAAGGTCAAGCACTTCTCGGGGGGCGGCAACAACAATGGCAAGAAGATCCTCGCGGTGCCCCCCGAGATCTTCGACGCCTGGAACAAGGTCCTCGCCGACGACAAGGAGGAGACCTTCGTGGTGGCGACCTACGCGGCAAACGGCAAGTCGCTCGAGATGAAAAGCGTCGGCACGGGCGGCCTCGCCGCCTTCAAGGCCGAGCTTCCCGCCGACGCCGTCGCCTGGGGCGGCTTTAGGTGCCTCGGTGTCGACGACCGCGGCAATATCGTCTGCAAGCGGCCCAAGTTCGTCTTCGTGCAACACTCGCCGAGCGGCGCCTCGGCGATGAAGAAGGCGCGGATGCCGACCCACAAGGGCGCGGTCAAGGAGGCCATCCACTCGGCCCACCTCGACGTCACGGTCGAGGACCTCGACACCGACCTCGTCGAGAGGGAGCTCGTCAAGCGTCTCCAGGCGGCCACGGGGGCTCACAAGCCTAACGGCTACGAGTTCGAGAAGGACGTCTTCGTCCCCGACGACTTCTACGGCCTCGGCATCGGCTCCAACTGCAAGGCCGAGACGATGGCGAGCGGCTAGTGGGGAGGAAGAAGCAGGCGACGTTCATTGACATCGTGCACGCAAGAAAGCGAGGGGCCGAGCCCCGCTTTATTACGAACAACTATATAAGTGAAACATAGAAGGTTATTAATTCCGTTAGACACACCAATAAACCGTATTATTATGGAGGTGGGTCAGGCGCCCCCTTTGAAGAAGAAGCAGCAGCAGCAGGAACCGCCGCGGAGCCAGCAGTTCTTCGGGTCGAGCACGCGCGTCCAGTGGTTGTTCGACAGCATGCCCGCCGCGTGGTGCGGGCTGGACGCTCGCGACCTCGCGGCCGTATCGGCGACGTGCGTCGCCTGCCGGCGGCTGGCGTGGCCCGGGCACATGGCCCGGAGGCCGGCGGGCCTCAAGCTGTCGCCGCGCGGGGCCGTGTTTCTCGTCAAGGCCATCCAACGCGGCGGACCCAGCGCGTCTTCTTGGGCGCTCTCGAGTCGGCGGGGCGCGGCGACGGTGGCGGCGGCGGTCGCGGCGGGACGGTCGGAGAACCGGTGGCAGCTGTGCGAGGCCGGGGCCGTCGACGTCCTCGTGCGGGCCCTCGCGGAGGACCACACCGACGAGGCGCGCGCGACGCTGGTCGCGCTGCGGTCGCTCGCGGGCGATTCCGGCGAGTCGCCCGACGACGACGACGACGAAACGACGGTCTCCGGCGAGCTCGCGAGGCTCGACGCCGCGCGCACGCTCTTCGAGCTCGGGGCGCCGCGGGAGTGTCGACTCGTGTTCTCGTCGCCCCACGTCGAGAGCGAGACGAGGTGCGAGGCCCTGCGGTGCGCGGCGGCGCTCTGCGGCGATTTTGCCGACTTTGGCGACGCCGACGACAGACGCGCAGCCTCGCAGAAGGAAGAGGACGTGCGCGCGATGCGGGCCGCCTTTCCAGCAATATTCACGGCGGCGATCGACGCGACCTTCGTGCGGAGCGCGGTCGACGTCGCCGCCGACGGCGCGCGACCGGCGCGCGAACGGCGGCTCGCGCTTTCGGCGCTCTCGTCGCTCGCCGGCCACTCGTACGCCGCCGAACTCGGCGCGGCGAGCTTGAGCGTCCTGGGCTCGGCACGCACCATCGAAATGTGCGCGGCCTTCCTCCCCTGGGACGACGACGCCGACGAGGAGCAGCGGGACGGCAGCGAAGACGCGTTCGACCTCCTCCTCAGCCTGCTGGTGACGGCCGTGCCCCGCGACGACGGCGACGTCCTCACCAGAACCCGAGCGGCCCGCATCCAGCGCGCTCCGGGGGCGATCTCCGCCCTCGTCCACCACGTCCGCACCGGCCGGGCGCGCCGCTTCAACGAGGACGACGCCTTCCTCACCGTCGCGAACGTCTCCGTTTGCCTCCTCGCCGACATCTTCCAGGTCAATCCAATGTCCTGCGTCGACCCCGACGTCGACGATGCCCTCGTCGACCATCCGAACGCCTTGGCCCTCCTCGCCGACGCAATCCCCGACCTCATCAAAACCCTCTCCGACCCGCCCTGCGTCCGCGACTGGCCCCACCACCACCACAAAAAAAACGTCGTCGACGCACGAAATACCTACTGGGCCGCCGGCGACAGTTGCCCCGGCGGCGAGTGCATCAACCTCCTCCGCGTCCTCGCGCGTCGAGGCTACTCGCGTCAAGTCCGCGACGCTGGGGCCGTCCCCGTATTGGAGGCCATGGACAGGTTCTGCTTGGACAATCCCAAGCACCGCTCCCCGAGACATCTCGCCGGCACCCACGCCCCCTCCTACACCTGGAACTCGGCCGAGGTCAGACTCCTCGTCGTCGACCTCTTCGCCGATCTCCTCCGCGCCCCCAACGACCTGACCCCCGCCGATGTCTCCGCCGCCTTGACCACCACCACGGCACTTCTCGCCGCCTTCAACGACCTCCAGGACCATTTCCCCCTCGACGCCCACATCCCATTCGTTGGTCACGCCGCGAGCCAAACCCACTGACGACCGACCAAGTCAAGTCAATTTTGCGCTTCTTCTTCTTAAGTAATGAAGTCCCGTCTTCTTCTTCATCCTCTCGCTCCTGCCTGCCTCTCCTTCTTATTTCAGGATTGTGTGTCATCACGCTCTCCGTCTATCAGCAGCAGCACCATCACCAGAAGCAGCACAATAGACTTCGGCCGCGTCCTCTGGGAGATTGTACTACGTACGTACAAATTTGGTTTGTGCGCCCTCTCCCTTCCTCTAGAAGAGAGATGGGTCTCCGAAGACCAGGGACGCGAGGTGCGCATTTTAGCGCAGGTTTATCCCGAAACTTGTAGTAGAAGCGCCATCCGAAGAAAAAGTCCTGAGCGCGAGGAATGTTTGTGTTTGTTTGTTTGTTTGTTTGTTTGTTTGTTTGTTTGTTTGTTTGTTTGTTTGTTTGTTTGTTTGTTTGTTTGTTTGTTTGTTTGTTTGTTTGTTTGTTTGTTTGTTTGTTTGTTTGTTTGTTTGTTTGTTTGTTTGTTTGTTTGTTTGTTTGTTTGTTTGTTTGTTTGTTTGTTTGTTTGTTTGTTTGTTTGTTTGTTTGTTTGTTTGTTTGTTTGTTTGTTTGTTTGTTTGTTTGTTTGTTTGTTTGTTTGTTTGTTTGCATATCCCAGTCATCATCGAGGACCACACCTCGAGAAACAAAAAAAGGGGCGGTTCGAAAGAAAAGCTTAGTCTCACGAGGCCGAGGGCTGGAATCGGGTTGTTGAAAAGTGGCCCCCGAAACCGCAAATCAATCAAGATCTTCAAGTGCTTAAAATTTTCCTCGGTGGGCTTCGCCTCCCGAACCCCGCATTTCACCGGCTTGGCCGCCCGGTAAAACAAATGTCCTCCGCGGGGACGTCGAAAAGATGGGAACAGCCGAATTAATCAAGATAATAACTGGAAAGCGGGCTACTTGCGCCTCGATTACTGCAGTGGCAATGACAAGAGCCTTAGCGGCGGGACATCCTTGTGTCGCAGGCAAGTCACTAAGCCGCAATCACCGACAGCGAGAAGAACCGCGCGCACAGACAAGACACACAAAATCATTCATTTTCAGAGCGCTCTCTCTTGGAAGAAAGGCGCGGGAACCCCGAAAAAAAGAATCCCTGAAATTAAAGTTCGCTGGTATCGTTCCGCAATGTAATCTCATCCAACAACTCGCCGCGGGACCCATTTGCTCGAGCAATACATTTGCCATAGTAATAAGAAAAGGTGCATCGTAGAGGATGAGCATCATCATGATGAGTCAGAGCAATAGCCTTTTTCGTTTATTGGACTTCGCCCTGCGTCCGATTATCGTGTTACAGCGGTGCCGCGCATCGAGATGAGAAAAATGACGATGCTTGTCTGAGTACATTTATGAACCAGACAAACTACAGTCGCCACTCTATCTCTAGCCACGACTAGATTCTAGACCACCACAACTGTGCAGTTTGAGCTCGCAGCGCCGTCAACGATCCTCTTAAAATCGCACGCTGAGTTCAAGTTTTATTCTTGCGAAACGCACCCCGCGCCTCTTCTTTAGATTCTGCTGCTGCTGCTCGTTCTCAGCGTCTATAGACCTCGTACGTAATGATGGCGTCCTTTCGGATGCGATCTTGCTCCTCGAATCCAACGGTCGAGGGCGGAGGAGTATCTCCTCCCACATCGTTCTTGAATGACGGATACTACCGGTTGTGGCGTTTACCCCTTAATTAAGTCGCAGAAATTGGATGGGGCATCATGCAGATTCGGAGAAGCCGACACCTTTTTACCGCTACACTGGTGACTCCTCGCGCCACTGGGCTCCTCTGGAATCAGCCAGGAAACCTTAGCGCGCGACTAAGTCTTGCACCACCACGTCGGCCATCATCGATGATTGGTATGCTGATCCCGGCGTTGGCATGCAATTCCCCACGCTGCTCCGACATCGAGATCTGCGCCACTTGACACGTTGTTCTTCGGACCGTTACAACGAACGTGGCAGCGTTTTTGTCTCGAGGAAAAAAATCTCGGAACACCATCCATTAATCCACACACCCCCCAAACCCCTGAGCGCCCTGCTCCGGTTCGCACACGACCAGAGATTATGTTTTTGCAATGGGATGATAATAAGAAAAACCGCAGTGGGATAAGCAACAACGAAGTCATAGCGTGCGAGTGCCAGCCGGAAAAAAAAAAGGCCCGGCCCGTGCAGCGTCGTTGGTCGCATCCGGTGGCGGCGGCGCATGTATGTGGGGCCGCATGACCCTCTGCGCAGTGCTGCAATCCCCGCGTAAAGTAAAGATCGCCAAATTTCGAGGCGCCAGTCTGTATGTGCGTGATGCGGACGGAAGGACGGAAGGACTCCTCCTCAGGCCATCATCCGCAAGCACCGACAGCCTTCTGCAACGAGTTGTTCTTCTAAAAAAGGCATTCCACGTTACATCCACCCGGGACCCCGGGCCGAGATGCAGGCGAAGTCGCTTCTTCGTCGCTCCAGTTCGCGCTTTAATAAGCAGTAGTTTCATGGTAGCGGCGGGCCGGCATGTCGTCGTCGTCGTGGTCTTCAGAAGAAGATTCAGAAGAAGAAGAAGGGTGGAGTTCACGCTGGCGCAGCGATCAACTAGTCAACCCGGTCAATAAAAGAGAGGTGCCGCAGGGATGATGCGGCTTCCAAGAAGAAGAAGAAGAAGAAGAAGAAGAAGAAGGCAGCGAGCGACCATCACAGAGGAGGAGGTCGGCGCGCGATACAAATATATCAGGTCGCGAGCGGCTTGGATCCTCAGCGATGGTCGTCGTCGTCGTTGGAATGTCGTTGTTTTCGGAGGGCTCTCTCGTCGAAGTAGCGACCGACCGCCTTGAGAATTTCTTCGACGAGGATGATGGGGGCGGCGGCGGCGAGGACGGTGTGCCAGTCTTCGACGGTGAGGGGAACGAGGCCGAAGAGCGAGCGGAGGGGTGGTGTGTAGAGGAGGGCCAAGTGGAGGGAGACCGGGAGGGCGACGCCGGCGAGCAAGTATTGGTTTCGCCAGAAGGGGACGCGGAGGAGGGAGTGGTCCAAGGAGACGGCGCCGAGGGCCTTGAGCATCTCGATCGCGACGAGGGTGGTGAGCGCGAGGGTTTGTGCTTCGGGTTTGAGCGTGCCTCCGGAAGAGAAGGCGAGCGCGCAGGCGTCGACGCCGCCGGGCGAGGAGCGTCCGACGCGGCTGGCGAACGCGGCCCAGAGGTCGGCGGGGGTATGCGTCATGGTGGAAACGAAGTCAGCCCAGTCGGGGGACTTGGGGTCGCAGGTTGCCCAGTTGGCCATGGCCTTGAAGTCGACGCCGGCTCGGGCGTAGTGGTCGAGAAAGACGCGTATCGTAGCGAAGCCGACGTAGGCGCCGGTGATCGCGTAGCGCGTGGCGAGCCAGGGCGTGAGGACGGGCGCGGTCGCGTTGCGCGGGGGTCTGGACATGGCGGCGGGGTCGGGGGGGTTGAAGCCGAGGGCCGTCGCCGGCGGGCCGTCGGTGACGAGGTTGACCCAGAGAAGCTGGAGGGGCGTGAGAACGTCGGGAATGCCGAGGACGGTCGCGCCAAAGATAGTAAAAACTTCGCCAAAGTTGCAGCTGAGCAAGAAGCAGACGAAGGCCTGCATGTTTTTGTAGATGGTGCGTCCCTCCTCGACGGCGGAGACGATCGAGGCGAAGTCGTCGTCCATGAGGACCATGTCGGAGGCCTCCTTGGCGACTTCCGTGCCCGTGATGCCCATCGCGACGCCGATCGCGGCTTGCTGGAGGGCGGGGGCGTCGTTGACGCCGTCGCCCGTCATGGCCGTGACGTCTCCGTGGTAGGATGCGAGGAGTTTTATGATGCGCTGCTTGTCGGCCGGTGCGGTGCGGCAGAAGACGGCGTTGCCGAGGTGCGGGGCGAGGAGCGCGGCGCGGCGGTCGTCGGCGTCGTCGTCCTTGAAGAAGGCCGCTCCCTCGAAGGCGCGGGAGGGGTCGTCGAGGATGCCGAGCTCGGAGGCGATCGCGAGGGCGGTCTCGCGCGAGTCGCCGGTGATCATGAAGACTCTGATGCCGGCGTCGCGGCAGCGCTTGATCGCGCGACCGGCCTCGGGCCGCGGCGGGTCGCGGATGCCGACGACGCCGACGAGCGAGAGCTGGGTCTCGACGAGCTCGTGGGCGGCAGCGTCCTTCAAGCAGTCGGGGATCGCGGGAGTTCCGCCGCCCGGCGGGGGGGTAGAGGCGGCGAAGGCGCGGAGGTCGTCGGGGAGGTCGTCTCGGGTCGCGAGCGCGAGGCAGCGGAGCGGCCTCGAGGCCATGTCTCGGCAGCGGGCCTCCCAGAGGCGTCGTTCGGCGGCCGAGAGGGGTCGGGTGGCGCCGGTGTGGGGGTCGCGCACGGAGACGCAGCGTCTCAAGACGGAATCCGGGGCGCCCTTGACCAGGAGTCTCGCGCGGCCGGGGGTCGCGCCGCGCGGCCTCGCGACCACCGACATGGACTTGCGCGCGCGATCGAATTCGAGGGTCGCGACGCGCTCGTAGGCCGTCGCCCAGGCGTCCGAGGCGCGCCGCCACGAGACGGGCGCGGGCGTCGTGGAGGGGCGGTGGCGCGCGAGGGCCTCGGGGACGCCGAGCTTCTCGCACAAGACCTTCAACGCGGCCTCGGTCGGCTCGCCGACGCGAGAGAAGGCGCGCGCCTGGTCGTCGAACGTGATGCGCGCGTCGTTGCAGAGCGCGCAGACCGCCGCCACGTCGCGGCAGGCGGCGTCGCGCTCGAGGAGGGTACCGTCGTCGTTGACGACCCCCCCGTCGGTCGGGTCGTAGCCCGAGCCGGTGACGCGCCGCTCGACGGGCGCGGCCGCGATCGTCGGGAGTGGATACGAGAGGCTCTCCTCGAGGGCCGTCGCGCGCGCCACCGGGGTGGCGCCGGGCGTCAGGAGCGCCATCACCGTCATCTGGTTGGTGGTGAGGGTGCCCGTCTTGTCGCTGCAGATGACGGTCGTGCAGCCGAGGGTCTCGACGCTCGGGAGGCGCCTGACGACGACGCGGCGCGCGGCCATTCGACGCGTCCCGAGCGAGAGGCAGAGCGTGATGACGGCCGGAAGACCCTCGGGGATCGCGGCGACGCCGAGAGCGATGGCCGACTTGGCATAAAATAAGGCCCCCCGGATGGCGTTGCCCCCAAACACGGCCGAGTCGAACCTCGGGATGCTCGCGAGGAACGTGGCCGCGCACACCGTCGCGATCACGGCCGTCAGCTGGCTCGCGAACTCGTCGAGCTTGAGGGTGAGGGGTGTTTTCTGGCGCTCGGCGCGCGCCGCGGCGACGCCCGCCTGGATCCGCCCGATCTCGGTGGCCATGCCCGTGGCGACCACGACCCCCACGGCGTGGCCCGCCGTGACGACCGTGCCCGCGAACGCCATCGAGCCTCGTCTCGAGAGAGGAACGTCGGCGCCGCCCTCGACGGGCTCGATCGACTTCTGGACGGTCAGGGACTCCCCCGTCAGCGCGGCCTCGTCGGTCGAAAACGACGACGCCTTGAGCTGGAGCAGCCGGACGTCGGCGGGCACCTTGTCGCCGACGCGCAGGTAGACGACGTCGCCCGGCACGAGCTCGCCCGCGCTCAGCTCGCCGTCCCACTCGCCTCCGCGCTTGCAACAACACACATCGGGCTGGAGCTTTTTCAGGGCCTCCAGCGAATCGTCGGCGCTCGCTTCCTGCCACACTCCGACGGCCGCGTTCGAGATCAGGATGGCGCAGATCACGACGGGGTCCACCCATGCCGTCGGGTCGTCGCGTTCCAGCACGCCCAGCACCGCCGACCCGACCGCGACCACCACCAGAATCTGGACCAGCCGGTCGTCGAACTGCTCCCACAGCATCATCCACTTCGACTTCCGGGGGGTCTCGACGAGCTCGTTCCGCCCCCACTCGGACCGCCGCGACCTCGCCTCGTCCGCGCTCAAACCCTCCTCGACGCTCGCGTCCAGCTTCAGCAACGCCTCGGCGGCGGTCCACGAGTGGGCGACCCGCGCTGCGAGGAGCATGCTCGTCACGCTCGTCTCCGGGGGAGGGCTTGCCCACTGGGGGGGGGCGACGCGGTGGGGCCGACGCGCGGGCTCCTCCCGCGGCACGGGCTCTTGGGTCGACACCGACCCCCCGGAAGATATGTACCCGCCCTGCCGCCCCACCAACGCCCGGACCCGCCGTCCGAACTCCTGAAACTTCGCGCCGGGCATTGCCTTGCCCTCCACACCGACCACCCAGAACAACATCATCATCTTCTTTGTCATCATCGCGGATGTCGGTGTTATGTTCAATCAACCACCTCGGGTTGAGGTTAACCTCAACCCTCGTTAGGAGGGGCAAGTAATAATAAGAACCTAGAAGACAAGGCCACGCGATGATCGGATCGTCAGCAGCAGACTGGACGACGACCTAAAGTGAGACTCGTAAAAGAAGACGGCGAAGAAGAAGAAGAAGAAGCACGTTTTTAAAAACAAGCGCAACGTGACAGCAGGGAGAGACTTCCTTCGCATTTAGAAAGAGTGCCCCGGGCGGCAACTAACTACGTTGTGAACAGGAGGCGTGTGATATAACCGTCTGTGAGCGAGTTTGGATAATCAATGCCAAGAGGCGAGCAAGAAGGTTGATCGTCGATTCGCGGCCCTTCCTCGCTCGCTCGGTCGAGCAGGTTTCAATCACTCGTTCGACGAGGTCACGATTCCGACGGCCAGACGGCGGGGAAGAACGCGAGTTTCATCTCGTTACTTTACAATATTCATACAACCCTCGGCGTCGATTGCACGGCGGACACTTGTGCGTCGCCGCTCTTTTCGACCCACGACGTACTGAACGATGATTCGAGGAGGGCGTCGAGGACACTGGTGCGAGCGTCAACGCCGCGGGCAATCAATAAGCGAACAACGTCGTAGTGACCCCGGCGCCTCGCAGCGGCGATCGGCGTGACACCATAAACGCCACGATTGGGGGCGGCCTGATCGACGTTAGTACCGCGTGAAATCAAGAGGCGGGTAACGTGGCCGTTGTGGCTCGCGATGGACAAAGGCGAGGCACCAGTTTTGGCGGCCTGGTTGACGTCAGCATCATTCTCGAGCAGCAGAGTTGCTCGGGACCATAAGCGGCGAGACATAGTTGGCGTCTGTTTGATTGACGTCAGCATCATTCTCGAGCGAGCAGCAGAGTTGCCATTTTTACTTGCGACCATACTTGTACTTGCGACCATAAGCAGTGAGACAAAAATTTGGCGTCTGTTTGATTGACGTCAGCATCACTCTCGAGCGAGCAGCAGAGTTGCCAGTTGTACTTGCGACCATAAGCGGCGAGACATAATAGTTGGCGTCTGTTTGATTGACGTCAGCGCCATTCTCGAGCAGCAGATTTGCCACGTCGACGTAGTCGTTCGCGCTCGCGATCACGAGCGGCGAGACGCCGATATTGTTGGCCTGGTTGACGTCGGCGCCGAGTTCCAGCGAGTGGCGGGCAACAGCGACGTAGTTGCACCGTGCGATTTGAAGCGCCGAGTCACCATCTTTGGTGTCGTGGTCGACGTCAGAACCACGCGACACAAGCCGCCGCACAAGCCTCGAGTCGCCCGCGATGGTCGCACTTATCAGATCGTCGTTAGGCATGTTACAAGTGCAGGCCACTGGTCGCAATCACAAACCCCATATTCACTCGGTCCCAGATCTTAAACCCCTTTCCCATCGCAAACGTAAAACGTCGGTCTGTTCTATACGAATGAGTCGGTGCTGCGGCCTGCTGTGCTCTGCGCTCGACGCCACTGCTGCGGGAGAGAGGGCGGCTACCGCTACCCGAGGACCTCGCAGTAGACGGCATTGCGCGTGTAGACGCCGGGGAGGGGGTTGTCGATATTGCGCAACGTGGGGTAGGGTGGAGTCGTCCACCCAGAAGACGATGTCCTCGGGCTTGCCGACTCGACAGAGAGCCACGTAGAGCTGGCCGTGGCTGAAAACAGGCTTGGGCAAGAGGACGCCGAAATTGCGGGGCGTCTGGCCCTAGCTCTTGTTGATCGTTTTGGCGTAGGCGGGCCTTAAGGAAAACTGGCTGGAGGAGCCTCGGCGACACGACACGATCGATGATGTATCGGGTGCCGTTGCAGTGGCCGTGCGACGGGTCGAGATTGCGAAGACTTTAAGCTCGTGCTCAAAGGCGGCACGCCGTTGATTGTCAGGGAGTTGGGAAACTCGACTGGAAAGAGCAAAGCGTCGTCTTCCGACCCACCTCGTCGTCCGAAAAGAACTCCGACGCCTCGTCGCCGGGAAAAAAAGGCCGCGGTCATGCGCGCGTTGATAGCATCGACAACATCGTTTCGGCCGGGCGTGAGAATGGCGCGCTGAAAGAGCCGCCGCGGGTCGTGGAAATAGTCTGCGAGGTCGCCGTAGACGGCTTGGATCTCAGGCCTGGCTCGCGCGCATACCTGAGCCTAATCTTGATTCGGGGGACACAAACAAACGGCCCCACGACTCGGCGATGACCCCGACTAGGTCCCGCATGCCTATCTACGCCCGTCAGGCACATCCCTCTTACCCCACAAAACCACACACATCCTTCACGCACCACACCCCCCTCCCCCTCTTACCAGTCTACCTTTAAAGGGCCCCTTTTTAAAGGCACAAACAAACTGACACACAAAGCTTTCCATTTTTTAAAAGTTGACTCCAGTAGGTTTATCACCCCATGACCCCAACCTCAACCCTCATGTGGGCAATAATAAATAACCCTTGTTGTAATGGCAACCCTCATGTATGTAATAGTAACCCTCATCGTTGTCCGGCTCGGGACCACAAAATTCACCATAATTCAACCTCGCGCGCGTCAGAGTGTGTCAGTCAGCTCAGCACGTGAGGGGGGGGAAGAAGAAGATCGGAGCATGTTGATGAGCACCAAGATGATGACGATGCGGCGTGTGGTCGCTCGGGGGTTCGCGACAACGGAGGTCGCGTTGGTCGGGTGCGGCGTCCCGGGACGCGGGATGGGCTGGTACCATGCCAAGCAAATCATCGACGGGGAGGTCCCCTCGGCAAAACTGACGGATGTGGTCGAGCCCTGGTTCCTCGGGGGAGGTGCCTCGGGGCCCGGCGGGTCCGAGTTCGCCGAGTTCAAAAAGGCCGTCGAGCCGACGGGCGTGCGGTTCCACGAGTCGTTCGCGACGATGCCCAAGCCCGACGGGAAGAAGATGGCGATGATCTGCACGCGCACGGCGGACATGCCCAAATATGTGACCGACAGCATCGAAAACGGCATTTCCCACGTCTTTTTGGAAAAACCCGGGGCTCCCACCGTTGGGGAACTCGAGGACATGGCCGCCAAGGCCAAGGCCGCTGGGGTCGAGATCTACATGGGCTACAACAAGAACGTAACCGCGTACGTCACCAAAGGCAGGCAAGCTCTCGGCAAGGTCCCCGACGGCGAGTTCACGCTCGTCCACCACAACGCGTACGCTGCGGTGTTTGTGATCGTTTGACGCTTGTTGGATACGTAGGTACACTCTGGAAGAGCTCGACGAGTGCTTCGAGCGCAACGCCGAGGGCATGCTCAAGAACATGGCTATCCACGAACTCGCGTTGCTCGTCTCCTTCTTCGGCGCGAGCGCCGATAGCATCAAGTCTGTCGTCGCTGACAAGGCCTACTCTTCCTTTGAGACGCGCGTCGGCCCAAGTAGCGGCAAAAAGTTCTCCGACTTCTCCAAGATCGCCTTTACTATCACCACCGCCGCTGGCCAGAAGCTCACCGTCAAGGCGGACCGTTGTGGCGGCCTCATGCCCGGGGGGGCGATGGCCGACGGTGCGATGATGTACGCCGCGGTCGAGGCGGGCGGCGTCATCCACGAGCGCGCCATCATGCCGGACAAGGATCTCCTCGCCGTCGTCGAGGAACGCACCGCCAAGAACCCCACCTACATGCCCTACTTCCACACGCAACACGACGACTACATCACCCTCAAGGAGCGCTGTTGCGCGGCCATTCTCGCCGGCGCCCAGCCAGAGGGGATCGCAACCATCCAGATCGGTGTTGACACCCTCAAACTCGCCGAGGCCCTCAAGCCCATGCTCGAGAAACAGCTTATCTAGAGCCTGATGGTGGGATAGTAGCAGTCTCTCTTGTGGTGGCGGACGCCGCCCGCGGATTCATGATCGGCAAGCAAGTCCCGGGGTCATTGTTGATTGTGTACGTACTGGGTGGCCGTTCCGCAATAATAAAAAAAACCTCGGTGGCTGGCTGGCTGGCTGGCTGGCTGGCGAGTTCGTTTCGACAAGGAGTAGCCACTCTATCTGGTGCGGCGTCGCCTCCGCGTAGCGTGTGGTCTGCCACAATCGACCTCCATACTCGAGACTGGCGCCGGAGGTGCTTGCGGTTACGGGGATTATCTCCGATCGCCCTGGTAATAATAATAATAATATTACGCGCCCCGCAGGTCCGCCGTCGGCGGAGTCGGAATCGACGACGATCTCCTGCGAGGACACGAGGGTGCCAACCCACGGAGAAAGTTGAGGTCGCCATGGACGACGACAGACACACACACACACACACAAGGTGCTGCCGGCGCACTCGAGTTTGTGTTCCGGAAAAAAAGCGAGGGTTTGGATGAGTATGATGATGCTGGGTATGCTGTCGTTGGCGTCGTCGATGCGCGTGCCGTTGGGGTCGGTGCGGGGGGGCTCGATGCCCGTGGATGAGCGCGAGCTAGGGATGTGGCTTCTCGCGGGGGATCGCACGTCTCTCGAAGTGTCCGAGGGGGCCCGGGCGCTCCTGGGATGCGACGAGCCGCTGGCGCTGTGCATGGCATCGTGGGCTCTCGCGTCGCACGGCGGCAGCCCCCAGGAGTTCACGGAGGTCGCCGCGAGCTTAGCGCCGCGCATCGGGGAGGTGGCGGCGCTGGCCCGCGGTCCCGAGGCGCTCGTGTCTACGGCCCGGGCGTTCGCGAGCGTCGACGTCGTCGCCGAGACGCTTTTCGACGCGATCGGAAGGGCCGCGCGCGGAGCCCGCGAGCGTTTCGACGCGGACCAGTTCGCGCTTTTGAGCCGGTGCTTTGCCGTGGCGCGGTCTCGTGGCGCGGTGGTCGATCCCCCGTTCGGGGAAGACGCGCCCCGGGAGACGGCTTGGAAAGCCAAGCTCAAAGTCCCGGGGGTCGAACGACTCGAGCGATTCGTGTCGACGGAGGAGATCGAGGAGATCCTGGGGCTCGTCGAGGAGTGGCGACCCTCGCTGGTCCACGGCGAGGCCAGCGCGCGGACGTCGGAGACGGCGTCGCTCGCGTCCGGGCGTCGCGTCGTCGACGAGGTATCCGCTCGCGCGGCGGCCGTCTTTGGCCTCGACCGCTCGCACTGCGAGTCGCTCCAGCTGGTCCGGTACCGCGACGACAGGCACTTCTATGAGGCGCACTGGGATCTTCTCGAAGACCCTGACCAGCTCGCGCTCGGAGGCCAGAGGCTCGGCACCGTCCTCGTTTACCTAACCACCGTCGCAGAGGGTGGCGAGACCACTTTTCCGGACCTCGACCTTTCCTTTCGCCCAACCCAGGGCGATGCGCTCGCCTGGTGCAACGTTACCCCCCAGGGCGACCCCGACCTCCGCACGAGACATTCCGCTGCCGCGCTTCCGCGGTCCCCCGGCCGCGACAAGGTCGCCATCAACTGCTGGATCCGCGCCTTCCCCGGCGCCGACCAGTTGTGACCACCCGACCTTCTTCTTCTTCTTCTT
Organism: Chrysophaeum taylorii; assembly: GCA_029834535.1. Classification (NCBI taxonomy): domain Eukaryota; class Pelagophyceae; order Pelagomonadales; family Pelagomonadaceae; genus Chrysophaeum; species Chrysophaeum taylorii. Next base: position 113,846 of record JAQMWT010000587.1, on the reverse strand, counting down.
CTTCTTCTTCTTGTTCTTCTTTGGGTTGCACTAATAAACAAGTCGCCTATTTATTCATTCGTAGGGTGGGGGTAGGTCGTCGGGGACTGGCGTCGCGACGGGCAGGTTACGAAAACGCCGGTGGAGGTTCTCCTTCGTGCCGTCGTAGGTGATTCCCATTTGGCGGAGCGCGTGGGGGGGGAAGTTGCGCGGGTCGGGGCGGGACCGGTAGGCGGGGAGGATGTAGGGGTAGACGGGGACGACGTCATCGCCGTCGAGGTAGACCGTAGCGTGGTACCGGTAGACACCGTCGGGGCCGAGGGCGCCGTTGCACTCGTCGAGGTCCCCCGAGCCCTCGACGTAGGTCGTACCCCGGAACGAGGGCCGAAGGAGCCGCACGGGCCCGCCTCGCCCGACGCCGACGGGTCCGTGGATCGGGTGGCCGTCGAAGGCAGCCCCGAGGGGAGGGGACGGTCTCTCGTCGCGGAGCTGTTGCCGGAGCGCGGCCGCGACAGATCCCGGTTGGGTCGCGGCGAGCTGACCGAGGGACGAGGCGCCGGCGCAGCACTTGGGGAACTGATGATAATGATACCTCGAGCTGCCGTCGGGGTGGCCGCAGCACGCGTCGAAGGCCTCGATCTGTACGGCATCGGCGCCCTCTGCCGCTCGGGGGTCGTAGAAGGGCACGCCGTTCTGGGCGACGCCGACGGGTCCGAGCGGCGTCGGGACGGGAGGCCCGGGCGGCCCGGGCACGAGGGGGAACGCGAACAGATAGTCCTGCTCGCCGATCGAGTTGGGGTTTCCGTCCCACCGCCCCGACCGCGAATAGCCCTTCCAGGTCGCGGGAACGTCGTAGTCTGGCACGCCGTTCGACTTGACGAGAACGACGCCGTCGCCCAGCCGCGCTCGCGTCTTTGCCCTCAGACCGCACGCGAGCGGCGGACCGTCGAGCTCGCGACCAAACGTCCCTCCATCTTGGAGCGGCTGCGAGGCGCGCCACGCCTCCTCGAGTAACACGCGACCGGGATGGTTCCGCGGAGGCCCTCGACCCCCTCCTCTCATGTGACGATGATGATGAGCTGGCGGGTGATGATGCGACTCGTCGTACGATGGCGGGCCGCAGTAAGTTGGCGGCGGAGTGCCGAAGGTCGGGTGGTGACACGACTCCTCGTAGCTTGGGGGCGCAGCCATCGAGGGTATTAATTATTTTTGCGGAGGGTTAAGTAAGTAAGTACTACTGCGTGTGTGGACCAAGGCGCATTCTTCTTCTTCTTCCGAAGTTCGTTCTCATCAGAAACTTCTTCTAACCAGAACGACTATGAAAGAACGCATGGCGACTTTATATGTGGCCCACGGAGGCGGGCCGATGCCGGTGATGGGCGCGGACCCAGTCACGCGGCGTCACCTCGAATCGATAGCGGGGGAGACCCTGCGACCCGAAGCCATCGTGTGCGTGACAGCGCATTGGGAGGCAGACCCGATCCGCGTCTCTGCGCACCCCGCGCCACCTCTGCTGTTCGACTACGGGGGATTCCCAAAGGAGACGTACGAGTACGAATACGCGGCGCGCGGGAATCCCGGGCTCGCTCTTCGCATCCGCGACCTCCTCGTCGAGGCCGGCCTCGGGTGCGAGCTCGACGAAACGCGCGGGATTGACCACGGCGTCTTCGTTCCGCTCATGCTCGCGTATCCCGAGGCCGACGTGCCCGTGGTCGCCGTCTCGATCCACGCGTCCTTGGATCCATCGATCCATCTCGGGCTCGGCCGAGCTCTCGCGCCGCTCCGCGACGACGGCGTGCTCGTCCTTTGCTCGGGCATGAGTTTCCACAACTTTGACGGCTTCGACTTTGGCGGTCAATTCGCGAACTTTCGTAATACGTCGGGAATGAAAAGGCCGACGGGAGCCGCGTGGGACGCCGCGCTCGCCGACGCCGTTTTCGACGTCCAAAACCGCGCCAAACGCCTCGCCGAATGGCGCTCGCTTCCGGAAGCCGACTGGGCGCACCCCCGAGGTGCGGAAGACCACTTCGTCCCGCTTCTCGTCGCGGCCGGCGCCGCAGAACACGACCACGCCCACCGCATCTTCGACGGCGCCATCCTCGGTACCAAAGTCTCCGCCTACCGTTTTGGCGGCAGCAGCGGATAGGTCAGCCAGCGTCTTCGACCCCTATCCTTTGAGGAACAGGCGTCACCTGATCCTGTTGGGCTCGGGCTTGTCATCATTTTTTGTGTTGAACAATAAACGTCCAAGCTTCGACTTACCTCCTCGAAAAAAAAACGCAGTCATGAACGAAGGACTCGGTTGCTGCTGGACAGGTTGAGCAGCGGTAACAGCAACGAAGGGCGCATATGGTGGCGTACTACCATACGGCGATGGTCCATACACATGATGATTTTGATGGTCACGACGAGAGTGTTGGCGTTGGGAACGGAATGGGCAGTGTGCGGCGAAGTGCCCCAAGTTGTGACAGTCGTCACATTCGACGGAATCGAATCGGGTGTCACGCGGGTTGAACCGAATCAGTAACTGCTGTTGATCGTGGTGACGATCATTGTGGCGCGAACGGTCATCACGTCCACCACGTCCACGACCACCGCTACGTCTACGTCCACGCGAAAACGGACGTTCTCTGCCTCGCCAGCGACCTCGGCCGGGAGAATCATGGTCACGGCCGCGGCCACGTCCACGATAGTAGGAACGGCCGCGAGCAGTATAGTTGGCGACCGGTGGTGAGGCAGTAGAGAATGGATACAGCGTCGTATTGTTGGTGGTCGGGTTCGGATGGTGAAGCAAATAGTTGCTCACTTGGGTATCTAAGTAATTCCGGAGCGAACGTAAATCCGAATAAGAAGCATCAGCAGCTTGGACTACATATGCGAAACACGCATGAGTGAGTTTGCTGAGGATATATTCCCGAATATCTTGATCACTGAAAGGCACATCGGATTGCGTAGCATAATCACGTAGAAGAAGAACATAATGATCATCTTCGGTGAGGAATTTATCGAGCTCCTCAAAACCATTAGGGGCATGAAGCTGATACAACGCGTTTTTGATAGCAAGCACACGTTGAGCCCCAAAGCCTTAAGACGAGCCTTCCAGATGTTCCCATGACTCAGCAATTTTACAAACTTGGCAACGAGCCATAGCACGTTTGCAATGTGGGCAAGAAGCATGCAGTAAATATGCAACTGCCGAAAACCACTCGCGTTGAGCATGCGCGTATTGCTCTTGGGCTTCCGAGAGTTCCGTATTGTCCGGACGATACAGACGACGATGAACAGGGTCATCATCATCATACTCGAGTTTTGAGAGTCAGATGATCGACGTCGTTTTGTTCCACAAACGCGACCATACGATGCTTCCAGACAGGCCAACCATCACGCAACCATCACGGCAGTGGCCTTGCTTGCCTGGAGTTAACGGGGGCATTTCACAAACAGGATGCCCATCATGGTGAGTCCACGCGTAGCGCGAGTTGCCGCGTCCAATCCGACATAAAAGTTATACACAGAGTGTATTTCGAAGACGTGTGATCTGTGTCACGTAGATACACAACGTGGATGAGGGCCAGGCTCGAAAAGCGGTGACCACGATGATGAAGCTGAATCAATGACACTTCAACGTTGATTCAACGTCAGAAAGCGACAATGAGATCGTCGCGACACGTAAACAAAATTGCGAACCGACACGTAAGCAGTCACGTACAACACGTTCGTGAAGGACGGAAAAACGATCCGATGCCCGTAGCTCTCAAGAACACTCAGCACTCGTTAAATGCTGAACGAACACACCTGTACCGTGTTGATGGAATGATGATTGAGCAGGTTAGGGGTAAGTAATGTCATGTTCCGGTACATAGTACCGGAAACACAGTCCGATGTACCGGAACCATTCTACCAACACAGCCACCCTTATCCTATCCTATCCTAACTACTAATCGACAGATGTTTGTCTGTCTGTCTGTTTGTCTGTTTGTCTGTTTGTCCCTCGATTTAGGGTAAGGATCAGGTAGGCGCGAGAGTCAGGATCAGGTAGGCGCGAGAGCCCGACAGTGATCCTCCAAGCCGTCTACGGCGACCTCGCAGACTATTTCCACGACCCGCGGCGGCTCTTTCAGCGCGCCATTCTCACGCCCCGTCGAAACGATGTTGTCGATGCTGACAACGCGCGCATGACCGCGGCCTTTTTTCCCCGGAGACGAGGCGTCGGAGTTCTTTTCGGCTGACTAGGCTGGGTCGGAAGACGACGCCTCGCTCTTTACAGTAGAGTTTTCAACTCCCTGACAACCAACGGCATGCTGACTTTGATCGCGAGCTTAAAGTCTTCGCAACCTCGACCCGTCGCACGGCCACTGCAACGGTACCAGATACATGATCGATCGTGTCGTTGTCACCGAGGCTCCTCCAACCTGTATCCCGTAAGGCCCGCCGACGCCAAACGATCACCAAGAGCCAGGGCCAGACGCCCCGCGAGGTCGGCGTCCTCTTGGCGAAGCCCGTCTTCTGCCACGTCCAGCTCTACGTGGCTCTCTGTCGATCGGCAACCCCGAGGATATCCTCTTCTGAGTCGACGACTCCACCCTACCACGTGCTGCGCAATACCGATAAGCCCCCTCCCGGCGTCTACACGCGCACTATAGGTGAACTTACTGGGACCAGGTGAACTTACTGGGGTTTGAGATTGGGACTAGGTGAACTTAGTGACCAGGTGAACTTACTGAGACCAAGTGAACTTACTGGGGTTTTTAGAGTGAACGCAAAGGCTAGCGGCGTGTACGGATCAAAGCAGCTTAGATTGGCGGAGGTGAGAGCGACGAGCTCGAAGGAGAGTGGGGTGAGTGGGTGTGAGCACGAGTGGGCTTACAGTGTAAGTTACACCGAACTTACTGGGGTTAGAGATTGGGACTAGGTGAACTTACTGGGACCAGGTGAACTTACTGGGGTTAGAGATTGGGACTAGGTGAACTTACTGGCCTGCACTTGTCCTAACTACTAATCGACAGATGTTTGTCTGTCTGTCTGTTTGTTTGTCTGTCTGTTTGTCCCTCGATTTAGGGTAAGGATCAGGTAGGCGCGAGAGTAAGGATCAGGTAGGCGCGAGAGCCAGACAGTGATCCTCCAAGCCGTCTACGGCGACCTCGCAGACTATTTCCACGACCCGCGGCGGCTCTTTCAGCGCGCCATTCTCACGCCCCGTCGAAACGATGTTGTCGATGCTGACAACGCGCGCATGACCGCGGCCTTTTTCCCGGAGACGAGGCGTCGGAGTTCTTTTCGGCCGACTAGGTTGGGTCGGAAGACGACGCCTCGCTCTTTACAGTCGAGTTTTGAACTCCCTGACAACCAACGGCATGCTGACTTTGATCGCGAGCTTAAAGTCTTCGCAACCTCGACCCGTCGCACGGCCACTGCAACGGTACCAGATACATGATCGATCGTGTCGTTGTCACCGAGGCTCCTCCAACCTGTATCCCTTAAGGCCCGCCGACGCCAAACGATCACCAAGAGCCAGGGCCAGACGCCCCGCGAGGTCGGCGTCCTCTTGCCCAAGCCCGTCTTCTGCCACGTCCAGCTCTACGTGGCTCTCTGTCGATCGGCAACCCCGAGGATATGCTCTTCTGAGTCGACGACTCCACCCTACCCCACACGTGCTGCGCAATACCGATAAGCCCCCTCCCGGCGTCTACACGCGCACTGTAGGTGAACTTACTGGGACCAGGTGAACTAACTGGGGTTTGAGATTGGGATAGGTGAATATAGTGACCAGGTGAACTTACTGGGACCAGGTGAACATACTGGGGTTTTAGAGAAAAGGGTTTTTAGAGTAAACTCACTCAAAGGTAGGCGGCGCGTGCGGATCGAAGCAGCTTAGATTGGCGGAGGCGAGAGCGACGAGCTCAAAGGAGTTGGTGTGAGCTAGGTGAACTTACTGACCAGGTGAACTTATATGAAACTTACTGGGACCAGGTGAACTTACTGGGGTTAGAGATTGGGACTAGGTGAACTTACTGGCCTGCACTTGTCCTAACTACTAATCGACAGATGTTTGTCTGTTTGTCTGTTTGTTTGTTTGTCTGTTTGTCCCTCGATTTAGGGTAAGGATCAGGTAGGCGCGAGAGTAAGGATCAGGTAGGCGCGAGAGCCAGACAGTGATCCTCCAAGCCGTCTACGGCGACCTCGCAGACTATTTCCACGACCCGCGGCGGCTCTTTCAGCGCGCCATTCTCACGCCCCGTCGAAACGATGTTGTCGATGCTGACAACGCGCGCATGACCGCGGCCTTTTTCCCGGAGACGAGGCGTCGGAGTTCTTTTCGGCTGACTAGGCTGGGTCGGAAGACGACGCCTCGCTCTTTACAGTAGAGTTTTCAACTCCCTGACAACCAACGGCATGCTGACTTTGATCGCGAGCTTAAAGTCTTCGCAACCTCGACCCGTCGCACGGCCACTGCAACGGTACCAGATACATGATCGATCGTGTCGTTGTCACCGAGGCTCCTCCAACCTGGATCCCTTAAGGCCCGCCGACGCCAAACGATCAACAAGAGCCAGGGCCAGACGCCCCGCGAGGTCGGCGTCCTCTTGGCGAAACCCGTCTTCTGCCACGTCCAGCTCTACGTGGCTCTCTGTCGATCGGCATCCCCGAGGATATACTCATCTGGGTCGACGACTCCACCCTACCCCACACGTACTGCGCAATACCGATAAGCCCCCTCACGGCGTCTACACGCGCACTGTAGGTGAACTTACTGGGACCAGGTGAACTTACTGGGGTTGGAGATTGGGACTAGGTGAGCTGAGTGACCAGGTGAAACTGGGACCAGGTGAACATACTGGGGTTTTAGAGCAAAGGGTTTTTAGAGTAAACTCACTCAAAGGTTGGCGGCGCATGCAGATCGAAGCAGCTTAGATTGGCGGAGGCGAGAGCGACGAGCTCGAAGGAGTTGGTTAGAGCTAGGTGAACTTACTGACCAGGTGAACTTATATGAAACTTACTGGGACCAGGTGAACTTACTGGGGTTAGAGATTGGGACTAGGTGAACTTACTGGCCTGCACTTGTCCACAATAATTAATTGGGAAACGTGTGTCTGTGTGTGAGGATCAATTAACGGAACTCTACTTTCTGTTCTTTTGAGAATGTATGCTCGAAACGGGCACACAAAATCTGCGTTTTGTAAAGCCGATTCATTTCAAAACGCTTCACCCGCGACCTACTTTCTGTTCTTTTGGTAATGTATGCGCCAAAAGCATTAATGTTTATAAAATGTTTTGTTCTTGCTATCTACGGCGAGCCTTGTAGTATCGGAGAGACCGTAGAAGTTTGAGCGAGAATCTGGGGTAGTTGCTGTACGTACGTCTCGAGTTCGGATCCTGTTAGTATTTCGAAGGAGAAAACCCTTAGTCGTGAGTATTTCGAAGAAGGAAACCCGTAGTATTCGATGAAAAGAAAACCCTGTCGGATGGTCGATTTCTATGCTGGCTGTATGCTGGCGTAGTCGTAGATCGCGAGTATTTCGAGGAAGAAAACCCTAACCTTCCGTCTTCGCACCCCGGCCATGCACCGTCCCACAGCGAACGTTCCGGCTGCCAACCGGCACGCCCGGGAGGCGAATAGGTGCCAACCTACGCCGGGAGGGCGGATGGCCCTCGCAAGACTCAGGATTCGTGAGGCACCGTCCTCCATCGCCCGCAGTCAGCGATCAGGGTAAGGTTGTAGTCGTAAAAAAATTTTTTTGAAGTAAGGTTGTCGCGTGCGACGGCGATGGAGCCTTCGCCCGGCAAACGGGACGACGCGCTCGAGCCAGGGACGCTACGCGAGCCTCGACGCCGGCATCGCATGCCGGCGTTTTACGTTCGGGGTTCTTTCGGGGTTCTGGCGCGCGCAAAAATGCGACGCGATTTCGCCTTTATTCCGCGCGAACTCTTCGGTACGCGCGCGATGCTGCCCGGCGTCTTCGTCGCCGCTGCGACCGGCCACCGAAATCGACAACGGCTTGCCGCGCTCGCGTCTTTGGTCAAAGCCCGCTTCCACGGCCACGACTCGATCTTCCGACGGGCCGTCCTCGAGAACGCGCGAGAGCGAACGAGACTCGACCGTCGACTCGGTGGATCGAACATCGTTTCACCTTCGATACGATGCGTGCCGCCGGCTTCGTCGCCGCTGCGAGCGGCCATCGACGTCGCGACCGCGGTATCGGACTCGCCCGCGGGTTGACGTCCAGTCGACAAACCCGAAAAAAAACTCGGCGGCTCGCTCGACGGGCGGCGCTCCGCGCCGCCGGGCCCGGCGCTTCGATACGATGCGTGCCGGCGTCTTCGTCGCCGCTGCCAGCGGCCACCGCGTCGCGACCGCGGCCTCGGACTCTCCCCCGCTACGGATCGAAGACCACGAAAAACGCGGCGACGACCGCGACGAGCGTGCCGCGCGCGCGCGCGCCGACGACCCGGCCGCGCGCCCGCGCACCCCGGTGCGCCGCCGGGCAGCGCACCGATACGATGCGTGTCGGCGTCTTCGCCGCCGTCGCGACCGCGGGTTGACGTCCAGTCGACAACAATGCCGCGCGCGCGCGCGCCGACGACCCGGCCGCGCGCCCGCGCACCCCGGTGCGCCGCCGGGCAGCGCACCGATACGATGCGTGTCGGCGTCTTCGCCGCCGTCGCGACCGCGGGTTGACGTCCAGTCGACCAACCCGAAATAAAAACTCGACGGCGCGTCGAGGTCGACGCGTCCGCCAGCGCTTCGATACGATGCGTGCCGGCGTCTTCGTCGCCGCTGCGAGCGGCCACCGCCGTCGCGGACTCGGACTCGGACTCGCCCGCGGACTCGGACTCGCCCGCGGACTCGGACTCGCCCGCGGTGTCCAGTCGACCAAGCCGAATAAAAAGTCCGCGGCGCGGCGCGCCGGCGCTCGACGCGTCTGCCAGCGCTTCGATACGATGCGTGCCGGCGTTCGTCGCCGCTTCGATACGATGCGTGCCGGCGTCTTCATCGCCGCTGCGAGCGGCCACCGCCTTCGCGACCGCGGCCTCGGACTCTACGAGCGCGCCGCGCGCCCGCGCGCGTCCACCACGACCGCCCGTGGCCATCGGCCATCGCCCACGGAGACGAAGACCTCTCCGCTCGCGTCTACGGCGAAGCCCGCTTCCGCGGCCACGCCTCGCTCTTCCCGCTGCGGCCGTCCTCGCCGCGAGAACCTCTGGACCGTCGACCGCGACGGCGCGTCCGCTATCTATGGATTATGCGCGACGCCCTCCTTCTCACTACGCCCGCCACCACCCCGGCGCCTATTGTCTATAATGAAATACTCCATTAATTAAAGCGGCCATCCGCCATCTCATAGTCCATCTCATAGTCCATCCGCAAAAAACGCAAAGCCGAAAATAATCAGGCATAACGCTAACCCCCAGAACGGTTCGCGCAACGGAAAGGAAGGAAAAGGGTACCCACCCTAACCCAAGAACGAAAAATGCGCAGAAATCTTCAAGAACCGAAAAGACAGAATTTCCACGGCGTCGCGACTTCGTTTTTGGTCGGCTCCCGAGACGCGGCGGGCGTCGAGGCGGTGGGGGGTCCGGGGGTGTCCCCCGGCGGGGGGTTTGGGGGGCAGAGCCCCCCAATTCCCGGGGGGTTCGGGGGGCTTGCCCCCCGAGAAAAAGGCCGAAAAAAACCCGACTTGGCCTTACTAGTCCTAACTACTAATCGACAGATGTTTGTCTGTTTGTTTGTCTGTTTGTTTGTTTGTCTGTCCCTCGATTTAGGGTAAGGATCAGGTAGGCGCGAGAGTAAGGATCATGTAGGTCCGCGAGGCAGCCATTGATCCTCGAAGCCGTCTACGGCGACCTCGCAGACTATTTCCACGACCCGCGGCTGCTCTTTTAGCCAGCGCGCCATTCTCACGCCCCGTTGAAACGATGTTGTCGATGCTGACAACGCGCGCATGACCGCGGCCTTTTTTTCCCGGAGACGAGGCGTCGGAGTTCTTTTCGGCTGACTAGGTTGGGTCGGAAGACGGCGCCTCGCTCTTTACAGTAGAGTTTTCAACTCCCTGACAACCAACGGGATGCTGACTTTGATCGCGAGCTTAAAGTCTTCGCGACCTCGACCCGTCGCACGGCCACTGCAACGGTACCAGATACATGATCGATCGTGTCGTTGTCACCGAGGCTCCTCCAACCTGCATCGCTTAAGGCCCACCTACGCCAAATGATCAACAAGAGCCAGGGCCAGACGCCCCGCGAGGTCGGCGTCCTCTTTCCCAAGCCCGTCTTCTGCCACGTCCAGCTCTACGTGGCTCTCTGTCGATCGGCATCCCCGAGGATATACTCATCTGGTTAGACGACTCCACCCTACCCCACACGTGCTGCGCAATACCGATAAGCCCCCTCCCGGCGTCTACACGCGCACTATAAGTGAACTTACTGGGACCACGTGAACTTACTGGGGTTTGAGATTGGGACTAGGTGAACTGAGTGACCAGGTGAAACTGGGACCAGGTGAACATACTGGGGTCTTTAGAGTAAAGGGTTTTAGAGTAAACTCAAAGTTTGGCGGCGCGTGCGGATCAAAGCAGCTGAGATTGGCGGAGGCGAGAGCGACGAGCTCAAAGGAGTTGGTGTGAGCTAGGTGAACTTACTGACCAGGTGAACTTATATGAAACTTACTGGGACCAGGTGAACTTACTGGGGTTAGAGATTGGGACTAGGTGAACTTACTTGCCTGCACTTGTTATCACAGGGGTATATATAGCCCCGGGCACTCGCACACACCAGGACCGGCATTCCTACCCTCACCTTTTGGTTATGGGCTCCACCTCGAGCGCTTTAAGGGCCCATAACCAAAAGGGAGGGTAGGAATGCCGGTCCTGGTGTGTGCGAGTGCCCGGGGCTATATACACCCCTGTGGTTATACCTACGTAATACCGCTGTGTCGTAAAAAAAGGTCTCTGGAGTATTATGCCAATTTATGGGGGGCTCAAGCATCGGGATTGGCCACGGTGCTCACCAACGCTGCCTGCACGACACATAGTACTAGCACGCGCGCGCGCGTGCAGACTGCACTAAACCAGACCCACGCCGACCCTCCCCGAGCTCCCCCAATTCCCACTTCCCTGGAGTAGTCGGTGCTTAGCATATTGTGTGTCGGGAGTCTCGAGTCGAGCGAGCTGTGTTTGGCGCTCGCATGGAAGCCTCTCGGGCAGAGCAGAGAAGGCCGTTTCAACGCGCCACAATGATCAACTTACACGACGATGTCACGGCATCGTCCTGGTTCAACGCGAGTTCAGCCTTCTTAACCTTGGGCTTGAGGCCAGGATTGGCTCGCTTGACGTCGGATTCAACACGCGTGGCGGGAATCCGGTTGCGAAAAGGCCCGATAACGACAGCCAGCCTCCATGGGCGGCCATTGCACGACGAGGACTTGTGCATGGTGTTGTGCTTTTGGAGTCGAGAGGACGGATCGTATGAGGATCCACTGTACACCTAGTGGTGGTGGTTTTCGAGGACGAAGACGTAGTAAGAACCGTTGTTTACGGACTCATCGTTCATCATGCCCAAGTCGGCTCGACGAGAGCGGCGCGGCATCCTTCGTCGCTATGGCAGCGTACCTTCACCGCATCGCAGTCGGTCGCCTCGGCTACAGGTTTGCGCTTGGAGAGCTTGATGCAAAGGCGCAAACACGCCAGCAGTGCGATAGAGTCGTCGCTTCGCTGGGGCGCTCGTCTTCGTTATCGACGAATGTGCAGTCATCAACCTTATAACATCGTCGACATCGCTATCACGGTCGCTCCATTTAATGGAGTCCATACTGCTGTCAAATCGAAGCGCTCTGGATCCCCCATACCTTCTTCTCTGAAACGGCGTCCGTTGCGCCAAGAAGACCGTGGGTTTTTTTAAGTCGACTACTCATAGGTGGGGCAAGGGCGTCGAGGGGTTTTGCTTGATTGCGCGAAGACGTGAGGGATGCGGGAAAAGCGAAGGTATCTCGTGCACGGGTGGGGTTCTGCAGACCCGGCTTCAGGACCGTAGCTACGAGCTGGATTCCGCCAAGCCAGCATGGGCCGGCGAATTCCTCAGAGGCGGGCGGTCCAGAGAGTTATTATGTTTATATTCGTGTATGACTTTCTGGAACTCCGACACTTCACTCCTGATTCCCTAGATCAACTTCAACCTCTTTTTCTTTGCGGGTTTTCTCTCCGTTCAGTACGGCTTTCCCTCGATTCATACCGCGGTCCTTCCTTCCCGTTTTCCACTTTAAACTAGGCATTTAGCCCGTCTGGCCCTTCCTCTTTCTCGAAGCGTTCCACCATGCTTGCCGAAAGATGCAGAGTCCTCTCGTGAAGATGAAGGTAGCTATGTGTCTCTCTGACAGTGTGAAGGCTAGCAGGTCACTGCGTACCTGTGATGTCAGGCACTCTACTTGGCCCTCGCACGTAGCATGTGGTGAGGCGGAATGCTCTAGTGCCACCTAAGACCGCACGCGGTCGCTACCCACCTCTCGGGAAGCGGGGAGAAGAAGGATCTATCGCCGTAGTAACGGTAAGGAACTCCCAGGCTAAAGAGCCAGCAGTTTAGTCGTTCGTGCTCGACGCGTGCGGCACCACGCGCTGGCGCTTGGCATCCCGCGTCTTGGCTCGCGCCACCTGAGCACGCTTGCTGTTCCTTTCGAAGGATTCGGGACGGAGTTCCTTGATAATCTCCGGGAGGAGATCGCAGATGGCCTTCCAGTTGGATTCTTGACCGGGTTGCAGACGCGCGTTGACACGATCCTCGAGCAGTTTGACACCCTTCTGCTCGCCGTGCTTTTCGAGATAGTCGAAGATAGGCTTGCGCTTCTCGTACGCCGCGTTAAACTTGCGGCTTTTGCCTCTCGGATTGCGCGCTCTGGCGCTGCGCCAGGAGAAACCCGTTTTGCCGGTACCCGGGCGTCTGATGGGACCGTAGTACTCGTCAAGGTACTTGAGAGGAGCACCGCCGCCGACGCCGCGGAAGTACTCTTCGGCCAACTCCCCTATGGTCGCTGGGCATGAGGCGAGCTTCGTCGCAAGAGCGAAGTTTGGAAGCGCGGGGGGGTCAACCGGCCAGGTCGATTTATCCGACACAACCAGTCTTTGTTGACCAAACAGAAGGGCGTCGTCTGAGGCGTCGTTTGAGTCGGCGGCCGAAGCCCGTGGCGGTGTCTCCGGAAACAAAGCGGGAGTGGTCGCAGGGGGGTCCGATATCGCGCCGGTGAGACGCCGCGGTGCGTCATTGCCACATATTTGGTCGTGGATCTCGCTGATGTGCCTAGCAGGCGTTCCGTTTATTCGCATCTGGATTGGCTGCGCAGGTGGACCGCTCGCCGAGCCTGTGACCTTGTGCTGCTCCAGCATCGTCGCGACCGAACCAAGCACCTCGCGAGCGAAGGCGGCGCACTTCTCATCTCCTCGTTCCTGCGCTGCCTCGGCAGTGCGCTGCAGCTGGTTGGCGCCTTGGTCCGTCATGGCCTGGAGGAGCTCCTGCCGGAATGTTAAGAAGCCGTAGGTGTCGTCGTTGAAAGGTGCGTGAGAGAAGACGTGGAAGTGCTTCATTTTCCCGTAAAGGACCGCGAGGTCCTGGCAGAGTACGACGGCGAGATGCTCGACGACCTCGACAAACTGCTTCGTGGCGAGGTCGAGGTCGTCCTTATTGAAGTCGGGCGATTCGAGCCACTCGTAGTATGAGTCCAGCAATGTCGCGAAAACCTTCTTCACCAACGGCTCGGGAGGTTGGACCAACGCACGCAACAAGAAGAAGTATCCGGATCGGGTCGGGAACCCGGCGGTATGCCGGATCATATCCCACGGCAGGTCGGTGAGGTAGCTTCGGTTCAGCGCCGTGTATCCACGATAATTCCCGGCGCGCCCAACTTGCTGCTCCGAGACGTCGCTGGCAATCCCGTCTCGCAACGACCTCCCGTGATTGAGGTGGACTTTCTTCGGGGCATTCACCAGCGGGTTGCGAATGTTCGCGTACATCCAGCTGCAGTGGTTGGACATCGTCTGCGGCGTGAGGCTTGTGCGCACGTTAAAATTGCCGGTGCGACAGTTGCAGCCCGGGAGCACGTGGAAGGAATAAAAATCTCGATGGAGGCGACCCTCCTCGTCGCGTTCGGGTCGCCACCGGGGCACGTCCACCTTAAATACGACGTACAATTCGAAGAACGACAGCGCCAAGTGGAATTGCAGGCACAGCTCGGGCTTCGTCGCGTGTCGCATCGACGCGCTCAACATAACCTTGCCGTCGAGGTTGGATTTTCCGTTGTTGAGCGCAAAGACAACTACCCGGCACGGTTGCGGTCCCTCTCTCGCCATCGCACACGCCAGAAATATGTCGGCCAGCTGGAGTTTCCTCGCGTCATCCCCTCGAAACGAAAGCGAATCGCGAAGCAGCTGCGACACGCGCATGAGCATCGCCTGCTTTTCGGCAAGCTTGTGAGGGCGAGCGGAGTCCTCGAACAGGCCGATCGTGCTCAACTGGTACTTTTGCTCGTCGTCGTAGTCGCCGTCGATGTTACGACCCGAGGCCCTATCTCCGCAGAGCTCCTCGCGCCGCATTGCCGTCTGGTGCGCGTGCTCCTCAAGAATGGCTTTGAGCTGCGAGGACGAGACGCTGTCAAGACGACAGCTGATCGGCCAAAACGCGAGGCGTACCTGGCCACCAGCGCGAGGCGCGGGGACGCCTTCCAGTTCCGTGCGGAACTCATCGTCGAGCCTCTGAGCCGCTTGCAAGTCGGTGACCGCCTTGATGGCCTGGCGCACGGATTCGATCCCGACCCCCCTCCCGGCACCGCCAGTGCCGGGCACGGGCTTGCCGTTCTTCAGCTTCGGCCGAACCGTTACGAACGCGGCGAGCCAGAGCTCGACCGTCGACGGCATCGCGGCGCCGGAGTACACCTGCTTGTCGACGGGCATCGTCATGCCGCAGACGACGTCGCCCGGCCTCGCGTGACACCAAGCATACCACTGCCTCACCCAGAGGTCGTACGCCTCCGCCGTGCCCTTATTCTTTCGATGCGCCTCGACAGCTTCGCGGCGCGCGAGACGCGACGCGCGGAGAGCGTCGTCCGTCGGCGCCGTCGCGGCGTCCGCCGGCCGCTCGCCGCTTCGTCCATCGCTCGAGCGCGCGCGGTTCTCGTTGACTGCGCGTTGAAGTGTCGCCGACGGCATCAACGACCAGCCGCCCGCGCCGCGTCAGGACTGCAAGTTTCCCGTTGTCCCTGGGACTCTGGGACTCGGACCGGTCGCCCTCGCCCGCGCCTTGGGACGCCTCAACGGCTGGAATGCGACCTGTCTGGTTCCCAGAAGACGATCCGTTGGTTTGGGAGACGCGGCGTGCGTCTCCTGCCGTTATTTACCCTCAAATAGACAACAATACCTGCGCGCGTTCTTTCTTTTTTTGCCGTTGCGGTTGTTGGTGTTGCAGTTGCAGTTAGCAAAGCAGCAGAAGGTCTGTCGTGTGTGAATTATGGCGCAAGAAGAACCACCACCACCAGCTCGCGTCGTCCAGGAGGCGTACAGCGCCATGGCGGTGGGGCTCCAAAGGCGGTACAACATGCCTCGGGATGTGACGCGTCGCATCGGGAGTTACGTTGTGCAGCGCGGGCGGTATGTCGTGTCGATTTTTACGTCTCGCGGCGTGTATTTGTACGCTGGTCGCGAGCGCTTGGGGGTTTGGGAGGGGGAGTGCTACGGGGGTGCGTGGTCGCCCGACGGGTCGCTGCTGGCCGTGGCAACGCACAAGGCGTCGCGCAGCGTCGCGTTCGCGGCCGACGGAAGTTTCGTGGCCGCGCGCGGCGTTTGGAGCGCGAGCGTCGCCGGGCGATGGACAGTCACGCGTAATTCCGAGATCCGCGCGATGGCCGTGTCGTGCGACAGTCGATACGTCGCGATCGGGGACGTCGCGGGGGGTGTGGCCGTCGTGGCGGCGGCGACGGGTCGCGTCGAGCGGGAATTTGATTTCGGCGGCGTCGTCTCGACGCTCGCGTTCTCGAAGACGGCGCTCGTCGCCGGCGGCGCGCGGCTCGTGTTTTATGATCTCGGGACCTGGGGGTCGAGGGTGGCGCGGCTCGAGGATCCGGTGGTCGTCGCGACGGTCTCTCCCGCGAATTCGAACGTCGTCGCCCTCGTTCTCGCGACCCGGTCCGTCGGCTTGCTGGACGTTTCGACGCGCCGCCTCTCGACCGTGTTTGAGGGATTCGCGAACGACCTGGCCTTTGCGCCCAACGGCAAGACCCTCGCCATCTGCGACGGCTCGAGGGTCCACCTCGTCGAGATTGGCGGGGACGGCGGTAAGCCGACCGTTTTGATGGCGTGCTGCTTATCCCAGCACCGCGGGGTCGCCTTCGGGCCTGTCCCGGTCGACTGCATGCGGCCGTGGCACCCAATTTTTGTCGAAGCCGCCACCAGGGAGCACGAGCTCCCATCCCGACGATGAAAACCCCGTCGCTCGCCAATATTTACTACATCGAGACATCGCCTTCTTCGAGCCAGGTGCCGGAGGTGGAGGCCGAAGCTGGATCGAAGGGGAGGTGGATGACGACCACCTTGCCGAGGATGGACCGGTCGGCGGGTGGGTCGTCGAAGCGGCGTATTGAAACGGAGCCGGTCGCGTCGTCGTCGGCAAAGGCGAAGAAGGCGCGGTCGCTAAAGGTGGTAACGGCGCGGTCGAGGACCACCAGGACTTCGAGGGTGTTGGGGAGGGGGAGTCCGAGCGCCTCGGAGTTCGCGACGATAGCGACCGGATCCGTCGCGAACTGGATCAAATCCGAGCCGGGGACGGCGATCATGCCGAGGTCGGCCGAGTGGGCGTCGGGGAACTCGTAGGTCCACTGGCCCGGCTCGGCCGCCTCGACGGGCGGGGGGGCGGTCCCAATTTCGGCGGATGTAATCCCGGGGTACATCCCTGCGACCCGCAAGAGCCGCGGCCACGCAAAGTCACTAGATGTTTGCTCGAGCGGCATGAAGCAAAACGAAGATCCGTGGAGCCCCTCGTCGACGGCCGTTGCGCGCAACGCCGAGACGCCGGCAGACTGGTGCCGCGCATAATAATGCAAGGCGAGCGACAACAACATTATATGATATGAGGGTCTTTTTATTATTATTACCTCTTATCACTTCACAAGTGCAGGCCAGTAAGTTCACCTAGTCCCAATCTCTAACCCCAGTAAGTTCACCTAATCCCAGTAAGTTTCATATAAGTTCACCTGGTCAGTAAGTTCACCTAGCTCACACCCACTCCTTCGAGCTCGTCGCTCTCGCCTCCGCCAATCTAAGCTGCTTTGAATCCGCACGCGCCGCCAACCTTTGAGTTTACTCTAAAAACTTTACTCTGAAAACCCCAGTATGTTCACCTGGTCTCAGTAAGTTCACCTGGTCCCAGTAAGTTCACCTACCGTGCGCGTGTAGAACTCTCGCGCCTACCTGATCCTTACTCTCGCGCCTACCTGATCCTTACCCTAAATCGAGGGACAGACAAACAAACAGACAGACAAACAAACAAACACAAGTGCAGGCCAGTAAGTTCACCTAAGTGCAGTCCAGTAAGTTCACCTAGTCCCAATCTCTAACCCCAGTAAGTTCACCTGGTCCCAGTAAGTTCACCTAGTCCCAATCTCTAACCTCAGTAAATTCGGCGTAAACCCACTCCGCACTCGTCCTCACATCCACTCACCCCACTCACATCTGAACTTGCCGCTCTCAACCCCGCCAATCTAAGCTGCTTTGATCCGCACACGCCGCTAACCTTTGAGTTTACTCTAAAAACCCCAGTAAGTTCACTTGGTCCCAGTAAGTTCGCCTGGTCACTAAGTTCACCTAGTCCCAATCTCTAACGCCAGTAAGTTCACCTGGTTCCAGTAAGTTCACCTGGCGCCAGTAAGTTCACCTACAGTGCGCGTGTAGGCGCCGGGAGTGGGCTTGAGTTTGAGTTGTCAAAAAACTCCAGTAAGCTCACCTGGTCTCAGTAAGCTCACCTGGTCACTCAGTTCACCTAGTCCCAATGTCTAGACCCAGTAAGTTCACGTGGTCCCAGTAAGTTCACCTACAGTGCGCGTGTAGACGTCGGGAGGGGGCTTATCGGTATTGCGCAGCACGTGTGGGGTAGGGTGGAGTCGTCGACTCAGAAGAGCATATCCTCGGGGTTGCCGATCGACAGAGAGCCACGTAGAGCTGGACGTGACAGAAGACGGGCTTGGGCAAGAGGACGCCGACCTCGCGGGGCGTCTGGCCCTGGCTCTTGTTGATCGTTTGGCGTCGGTGGGGCTTAAGGGATACAGGTTGGAGGAGCCTCGGTGACACGAAACGATCGATCATGTATCTGGTACCGTTGCAGTGGCCGTGCGACGGGTCGAGGTTGCGAAGACTTTAAGCTCGCGATCAAAGTCAGCATGCCGTTGGTTGTCAGGGAGTCGAAAACTCGACTGTAAAGAGCGAGGCGTCGTCTTCCGACCCAACCTAGTCTGCCGAAAAGAACTCCGACGCCTCGTCTCCGGGAAAAAAAGGCCGCGGTCATGCGCGCGTTGTCAGCATCGACGACATCGTTTCGACGGGGCGTGAGAATGGCGCGCTGAAAGAGCCGCCGCGGGTCGTGGAAATAGTCTGCGAGGTCGCCGTAGACGGCTTGGAGGCTCACTGTCTGGCTCTCGCGCCTACCTGATGCTTACTCTCGCGCCTACCTGGTCCTTACCCTAAATCGAGGTGCCTTTGGCCACCTTATGTTCAAGCAATTGCGGCCGGCATCCTGGGTGGCCCTCCACGGCCCCACCGGCCTCGATCGCGCCCCCTTCGACTCTCAAGAAGGCGGCCAGCAAGGCGACCCCACCTATCCACCGGCGTACTGTCTGGCAACGCATGACGCCGCTCAGGCCCTTGACACCCGCTTACGTTCATGTGCCGGCTACGCCCGATTTGGCATGGACGACGGCGTCATCTCTGGTTCCCCTCGTGAGGTTGTCGACGCCCTCCTGCAGTACGCCCGCGACATCCAAGCTAGCGGCGAGGAGCTCCGCCTCGACAAGTGCGAGGCGTTCTGTCCGGCACTTGGCATGGGGCTTCTCGACCACCCCGATGTTCACGACCACGTCAAAGTTGCGCCTGACGGCACGCGTACTCTTGCTGGTATCCCCGTTGTCGCCGACGGCCTCGTAATCTACGGTGTGCCCATCGGCTCCCCCGGCCACGCCGGAGATGCCTATGTCGAAGCTACCTTGCAACGCGAGGTTGACGCTCAGGTGAGCTACATGAGCCGTATTCGCACCAAGCTCCAAAACGTCTCCCTCCACTGCATGTACTCGTTGGGCCGCTACTGCATCGCCCCGCGCATGGACTACATCGCGCAACACTGCTACCCCACCAATGCCTTGAGCGCGCTCCGCCGCTTCGACGTTGCCGCCCTCAGCTTCGTCGCCACAGCACTTGGCGCAGATCCGCGTCAGGTTTTTGACTCCAACGGCATCGTCCTCCAACGCCTCCGTCTTCCTGCTCGAAGTGGGGGTGGCGGCATTCGCTCCTGCGCCGACCTCAGCCCCGCCGCCTTTGTTGGCACGGCGGCCCAGGCCCTCCCACACCTCGTCGACCTTCGCGATCCTACGGGTGCCTTGGAGGTCCCTGGCTACCTTCCCCGCCTCGCCTCGGTCCTGGGTGCCACTTCTTTTCGCACAGGTAACGAGTTGCACCGTTGGCACCACCTCCTCGCATCCGGTTGCCGCCTGGGGCGAGCACTCGAGACTGCGTGGGACGGACTTCGGGCTGATCTCCGTACCACGCTGGCTTCCCACGGCGGCGCTGGTTCCGGCGACCCCGCCAACGTTCATCTCGTCGACGGTCCTCTCTCCCACGAATTCGTCTCCATGGGCGTCCTCGTCGACCCCACCATCTCGACACCCGTGCTCATACCCCAACTCCAGCGTGCTCTAACCTCCCAGCGCGAGACAGCTCGGGCCACTGCACTCCAGCGCCTTGCGGCCACCCTTCCCATCACCGAAGCACTTCGAGTAGCGGCGTCCTCATGGGATCGCTTCTCGACCACGTTCATCAGCTCGTGGCCCAGCTCTGGCCTTCAAATCCCCAACCGCTGCTGGGCTGAGATGTGTGCCCAGTACTTTGGCTACCCCTCTCCAGCTTGTTTGGGCCTCGTGGGCACTCGCATTCTGGGCACTGACGTCGTTCTCGACGCTCACGGCAAGGTGCTTCTCACGCAGGCCAACCTTGTCAACCGCGGAGGAGCGCGGACCACCTGGCATGACGGCCAGCTCGACTGCGTCCACGGCAGCGTCAAAGAGGCCGGCATCCCAGCCCTGTCCGAGGTTTTCGGCATCTTTGCTGACGTCGTCGCCCCTACCATTCGCACGCGCCTCTACGGCCGGTACCGAGGCAATCTCGCCCGACGTCAAGTCGTCCCAGACATCCTCACCACGCTCGACAACAAGGAGCAACTCTACGATATCAAAACCCTCGCTTGGGGTTCGTTGTACACCGCCCACGCCCTCCATCCCTCCCACCCGTCGCCTGTCGATCGGCGCGCAGCGCAAGTCCACTCCGAATACCTCGCTCACGCCCGCGGCATCGACGCCATCATCCCCCAGCCGGGTACAGCACCACCGCCTGGCTTCTTGGGCCCTGTCGAACAGCGGCTACGTAGCTACGGCACCGTCGCCGGCCTCGTCTTTGGTGCCTTCGGTGAGGCCAGCGCGGCGTGCCACGCTCTCGCCCAAACATGCGCAGAGCGCATCGCTGCGCGAACCTGGGTGACAAGCGGCTGCGCCAACTTCACAGAGGCAAAGGTGGCCCAAACTCGCCGCATCTACCGTGAGTGGGGGATCGCCAACGCATTAGGCCGGGCTCGCTGTGCCCTCACCGCCCTCACCCATGTCGCCGCCTCGGGGAACCCCGCCCAGGCCGCCCGATCCCAGCAGGACGTCACCCTTCGTCGCACATACGTCCGGCGGCAGCATGCGTACGACGTACGGGCGGGGCCCGTCCTCTCTTCGCCTGCCCCACGCCTCGGCGATGACCCCGACTAGGTCCCGCGTACTTATCTTCACCCGTCAGGCACATCCCTCCTACCCCACAAACCCACCCACATCCTTCATGCTCCCCACACACACCCCCCCCTCTTAGCAGTCGACATTTAAAGACAGACAGACAAACAAACAGACAAACAAACAAACATCTGTCGATTAGTAGTTAAGACAAGTGCAGGCCAGTAAGTTCACCTAGTCCCAATCTCTAACCCTAGTAAGTTCACCTCGCCTCAGTAAGTCACCTGGTCAGTTAGTTCACTTAGTCCCAATCTCTAACCCGGCGTAAACCCACTCGTGCTCACACCCACTCACTCCACTCTCCTTTGAGCTCGTCGCTCTCACCCCCGCCAATCCAAGCTGCTTTGATCCGCACGCGCCGCCAACCTTTGAGGTTGAGTTGTCAAAAAAAACCCAGTAAGTTCACCTGGTCCCAGTAAGTTCACCTGGTCCCAGTAAGTTCACCTGGTCACTCAGTTCACCTAGTCCCAATCTCAAACCCCAGTAAGTTCACCTGGCCCCAGTAAGTTCACCTACAGTGCGCGTGTAGACGCCGGGAGGGGGCTTATCGGTATTGCGCGGCACGTGTGGGGTAGGGTGGAGTCGTCGACTCAGAAGAGCATATCCTCGGGGTTGCCGATCGACAGAGAGCCACGTAGAGCTGGAAGTGGCAGAAGACGGGCTTGGGCAAGAGGACGCCGACCTTGCGGGGCGTCTGCATCTGGCTCTTGTTGATCGTTTGGCGTCGGTGGGGCTTGAGGGATACAGGTTGGAGGAGCCTCGGTGACACGACACTATCGATGATGTATCGGGTGCCGTTGCAGTGGCCGTGCGACGGGTCGAGGTTGCGAAGACTTTAAGCTCGAGATCAAAGTCAGCATGCCGTTGGTTGTCAGGGAGTTGAAAACTCGACTGTAAAGAGCGAGGCGTCGTCTTCCGACCCAACCTAGTCGGCCGAAAAGAACTCCGACGCCTCGTCTCCGGGAAAAAAAGGCCGCGGTCACGCGCGCGTTGTCAGCATCGACAACATCGTTTCGACGGGGCGTAAGAATGGCGCGCTGAAAGAGCCGCCGCGGGTCGTGGAAACAGTCTGCGAGGTCGCCGTAGACGGCTTGGAGGATCACTGTCTGGCTCGCGCGCCTACCTGATCCTTACTCTCGCGCCTACATGATCCTTACCCTTAATCGAGGGACACCTCTTAGCAGTCCTAACTACTAATCGACAGATGTTTGTCTGTCTGTCTGTCTGTTTGTCTGTCTGTTTGTCCCTCGATTTAGGGTAAGGATCATGTAGCCGCGAGAGTAAGATCAGGTAGTCGCGAGAGCCAGACAGTGATCCTCCAAGCCGTCTACGGCGACCTCGCAGACTATTTCCACGACCCGCGGCGGCTCTTTCAGCGCGCCATTCTCACGCCCCGTCGAAACGATGTTGTCGATGCTGACAACGCGCGCGTGACCGCGGCCTTTTTTTCCCGGAGACGAGGCGTCGGAGTTCTTTTCGGCCGACTAGGTTGGGTCGGAAGACGACGCCTCGCTCTTTACAGTCGAGTTTTCAACTCCCTGACAACCAACGGCATGCTGACTTTGATCTCGAGCTTAAAGTCTTCGCAACCTCGACCCGTCGTACGGCCACTGCAACGGCACCCGATACATCATCGATAGTGTCGTGTCACCGAGGCTCCTCCAACCTGTATCCCTCAAGCCCCACCGACGCCAAACGATCAACAAGAGCCAGATGCAGACGCCCCGCAAGGTCGGCGTCCTCTTGCCCAAGCCCGTCTTCTGCCACTTCCAGCTCTACGTGGCTCTCTGTCGATCGGCAACCCCGAGGATATGCTCTTCTGAGTCGACGACTCCACCCTACCCCACACGTGCTGCGCAATACCGATAAGCCCCCTCCCGGCGTCTACACGCGCACGGTAGGTGAACTTACTGGGACCACGTGAACTTACTGAGGTTTGAGATTGGGACTAGGTGAACTAAGTGACCAGGTTAACTTACTGGGACCAAGTGAACTTACTGGGGTTTTTAGAGTGAACGCAAGGGCTAGCGGCGTGTACGGATCAAAGCAGCTTAGATTGGCGGAGGTGAGAGCGACGAGCTCGAAGGAGAGTGGGGTGAGTGGATGTGAGCACGAGTGGGCTTACGCCGAACTTACTGGGGTTAGAGATTGGGACTAGGTGAACTTACTGGGGTTAGAGATTGGGACCAGGTGAACTTACTGGCGAACTTACTGGCCTGCACTTGTCGACATTTAAAGACAGACAGACAAACAAACAAACAGACAAACATCTGTCGATTAGTAGTTAGGAAACATCTGTCGATTAGTAGTTAGGACACGAAGTCGTCGAGCCAGGGTTTAATTGTGTCGGCGACGAGACCGGGGGTCTCGTCGTGGGGGCAGTGTCCCGAGTTGAGGAGGAAAGCCGTCACGCCCGGGCGGAGGTCCCTGATCTGGTCGGCGCGGAGGCGGGCGCGTTCCGGGCCCGAGACGTAGTCGAACTCGCCCTGGGGCACGAGGACGGGCCCGCCAAAGTCGCGGAGGGCCTCGTTGAGGGAACGCTGGGGGGGGAGCTTGGCTCCCGAGGCGATGACGTTGGCAGCGCCGGGGTCCTTCGAATCTCTTAAAATTGCGGCGGCGAGGTGGTCGTCGGCGTTGTCGGGGTTGATCGCGTAGTACCGTTTTAAAAGCGTTGGAATCTGGGGCCCGAGGAGCGCGATCACCGCCTCCCCGAAGACGTCGAGGAGCAACTGGCCCCCAAAGGGCGGATCGAAGGGCTCGAGCTTGGGATGATCGTCGTCTGAGAGGAGGAGGACGTTGAGGGTGCGGGTGCGCGTCGAGGCGCCGCTCTTAACGAGGTCCTCGTCGGCTTGGGAATCCAGAATCAAGCCGGCCGTATTGCACAAGACGAGGCCCGAGCAGAGCGCGTCGCCGAGATTGGCGGCGACGCCCGCGCACAGGCCGCCGCCGATGGAATTCCCAACGAGGGTCACCGTGTCGTGGTGTCGTAGCACGACGTCCCTCGTAAAATCCTCGATCATCGCCTCCCAGAGATGCTGGGTGTAACTCAGCCCTGGCTTGGCCGAGTATCCAAAGCCTAACACATCCACGGCGAACATCGACACGTCGGGAAATTCTGCGGCGAGGCGCTTCCACTGATCGGCCGAAGCCCCAAAGCCGTGGACGAAGAGGAGCGCGTTGTTTGGGGTCGCGCCCCTGTTGTACGCGTCGTATCGAATCGCGTAAGCTCCCGAGCCCCAGGCCCACCAGCTGCCCCCTCTGCGCTCCTTGAGCCGCGCGTACCACTCGCGCCATTCGACCACGTCCAGGAGGGCGCCCGCGCCCGAGCGGCCGAGGCCGGCGAGCTTGGATACGGGATACGCCGCGCCGTATCTAACGGCCGCCGCCGCGACGCTTCGCGGTGATACGGTCCCTAGCGCCAACGCCGCTCCAAAGGCGCGCTCCGCGGGCTCGCGCACCGCGAGACGCTCGGCAGGCGCGTCGCCAGCGACCCACGCGGCCGCGGCCGCGTAGAGCGACGTAGCCGTCCCAACGCTCCCAAAGTGCTCTCGCGCGAACGCGGTGCGGCCGCCGTCGAGGTAAGATTCGATCCCTGCCGGTGCGGACGCGCACCCGCAGAAGGCCACCGCCACATCCGCGTAAGGCTCGGACGGCGGGTCGTCGTCGTCGTCGTCGAGGAGGTGCCACGCGCACGGGCGCGACGCCGTCGAGGGCGGCATCGCCTCTGGCGCCGAGAGCGGACCGGCCCGCGGCTCGTTGGCGGCCCACTCGAGGTACTCGTCGTATGTGTCAGAGCCTTCGTACGCCGCCGGGCGCAGCGGCGCGGTCCATCTCTCCACCTCCTCGACGACGGCTCGGGTCGAGTGAACGACGTCGCATTCCCGAGCGATCTCGATCGCCTCCTCCCAAGGGACCACGACCAGCCGCGCGCCATACCGTTTCTCCAGTTCCGCGTCCAACTCCTCGGCCGCACGCCGGAGCAATCGCCGCTGAAGCCCCTTGCATGCGTCGGGCACCCCGACAAGAGCCGTCCACGAAGTTGCTTCGGGATCCATCGCGACCGCCCGGAGGCCCCCGTGGTCCTCCACCCGCAGGTCCTGCGAGAACCACACGGCGTGCGCGCGCATCGTCACGATACCCCTGACTTGTTGCCTCCGATGTCCAGGCCGCAGGGGCGCGAGCGCCGTCGCCGTCCACGCGACGACCAGAAAAGGATGCCACGTCATCGCACGCCTGAATTGTTATTAGGAGAGGAGTATGTCGCGCTCGTCCAAGTCCACGACCTTGTTCGCCAAGGAGTTGGTCGGCATGCTCTACGGGTTCGGCGACGCCGAAACCCCGTTCGTTCGCAAGTCCTGGTGAAGAGTTTTGGTGAGCCGCGCGCAGGTATAAAGAGAGTGTCGAGCTCGTGGACCAGCTCGTAACGCAGTACATCGAGACTCTCTGCGGCGACGCCCTCGCCATCCAGGCCCTACGCGACAAGAGTACAAAGCTCGACACCGAGTGCTTCGTATTCTCTGTGCAAAAACAGCCCACCAAGTACAAGCGCGCCATCGTAAGTTGTCCTCTCCTGCGTAGTGTTGCGACGAGACCTCTCGAGACCTCTCATCGCAGGAGCTCCTCGAGATGCGCTCCAGGCTTAAAGAAGTGAGGCGAATCGACCACGGCTTTGACGAAGAATAGCGGCGGCCTAGGACAGACAGAACTGCCGCCGCGAATCAACTTGTTTCAAGTTCGGGGGTGTGTTGTTGTTGTTGAGTTATTATTATTTGTCCATGTCCAGCAGAAGCTGAACGACGGCCTTTTTTCTGCTGCTCTCTGCTTGTGCCCCCTTTTTTAAAAAAACATATCAGACCAGTAGTAGGTAGGTACCCCGCGGCAAGGAGGTGAGCGGTCCGGGTTCGGCCGACCCCTACGCGCGTCTCCCGAAGACGTGAGATGGGCGTAGCACGCACGCACGCCTGCCTCTCCAATTTCGTGCCCTCACGTGTCATGAATTCTAGATTTTGGCCGATCAGCCCACACTCGGGTCTCGCCTCGGAGGAGGGACGAGGGCGGGCCACATGTCGTGGGGGGAGGCGGCGAGGCGGTCGTAGGCGTCGATGAGGTCATCGAGGGCGTGGGCCGCGTGGTCGAAATGATCGGTGTCGATGTAGTGGGTGTAGTGATGGAGCATCGCGCGTCGACGGTAGAGAGATTCGAAGCGGGTTCGGAGGGTCCGGAGGGGAACGACGATTTCCGAGGTATTGGCGAGGCAGGCGACGGCACGGGGGGCCCGGAGGGGGGGGACGGCGCAGGTGGCGAACAAAAAGCCGTCGTCGCGGTTCCAGGGAACCAAGGAGGCCCGGAGCTTGTTGCGGGACTTGGAAAGATCGGTTTCGAAAGAACCGCGGGCCAAGAGCGCGAGGGAAAGGGTTGCCTTTTGTTCGCAAAAAGGCGCGCGCGCGAAGTGACCTCGGCGCTGGGTGAGGGTGAGGAGGCGCGAACGCCAGGAGCACGCGTCGTCGATGAGTCGGGATCCAGAGTCGTAGGAGGCAGCGTCGGTTTTCGGTTCCTTGGATCGCCGGTTCGAACGCCGGGGCAACACCGGCGCCAGACCCGGGGCGACCACGTTGAGGGATGGGAAGGGCGCGACCCGCGACACGACGTCGCCGAGCGTCGGTCCGCCGTACCTCGCACCCGCCGTGAAGTGGACGAGAAACTGCGCGGCAACGTCGTTGAGTTCGTCGAAACCTCGAGTTCCGTTCTCGGCTCTGATCGCGCGACGCGCGAGGGCGTCGTTGTCGAGCGGGATCACGAGCGACGCGCACTCGGCGAGGTGGCGCGTCGCGAGCACGGCGTTGTAGGGCGAGGTGACGACGTCGTCGTCGGCCGAGGGAAAGACCGGAACGCAAATCTTCGGAAGTTTGGGGTAATCGTCGGCGAGCCGCTCGACGATCCAGCTCCCGAGGCCCGAGCCCGTGCCGCCGCCCACCGACGAAAGCACCACCACGCCCTGGGGGGGGCCCTCGCAGGCCTCGAGGGCCTCCCGGCACGCAGAGGCCACAGCATCTCCGTGGAGCGGACCGTAGGCTCCGTAACCGTGCGCCCAGTTGTTTCCCGCGCCGCTCACGTCGGTGACGAGGTGCGCCGCGTCGAAAAGCTCCCCAAACACCGGGTCGCGCCGGGTTTCGGCCACCACGCCCTCCTCCATGTCCACCAAGACGGCACGCGCCCGGAGCGTCGCGAGCTCGCTCCCGATCCCTAGTCTTCCGTTCGACCGCGAGTCCACGTTTCGGAAGTTGCACGCCATCGACGCGTCGTACGCCGTCGACTGCGTCGCGGCCTCGTGCGCGAGTTCCACCCAGAACCGACGCCCGATTTGGTTCCCGCATTGACCGATCTGCACGGTGATCATATCATGCTGCCGACCTTGGGGCGGCCGAACTCGACTGCAGAGTGGGGGGGTTCTCCGAGCGAGTGTGAGGAGACGGATCCCGGGGTCATCATCGAAGAGCCGCGGGGCAGGCGAAGAGAGTGCGGGCCCCGCCGCCTGCAGGTCATGCGCATACTGCCGCCAGACGTACGTGCGACGACGTGCGTCGCCCTGCTGGGCGGCCTGGGCGGGGCTGCCCGAGGCGGCGACATGGCGGAGGCCGGTGAGGGCTTGGGCGTCCGGCGATCCCCCACTTGCGGTAGATGCGGTGAACTTGGGCCACCTTATTTATTTATTTATTTATTTATTTATTTATTTATTTATTTATTTATTTATTTATTTATTTATTTATTTATTTATTTATTTATTTATTTATTTATTTATTTATTAGCCTCGGTGTGTGTGTGTGTGTGTGTGTGTGTGTGTGTGTGTGTGTGTTCAGAGATGGCACCGCCACTTTCCACCCGAGAAGCGATACGCTCTGCGCAGGTAAATACTGGCGGCGAAGCCATGGCATGCCGCACTAGCTTTTCACCGGCCGAAGGCACCAAAGACGAGGCCAGCCACGGTGACCTGTCGTAGCTGCGTAGCCGCTACGTGCTCCGCGCGGTTGCCGGAGATGTGCGAGAAGCATCGGTGATGGGGAGGGTGGCCACAAGTCGCTGGAGTGAGAAAGAAGTGGCCCGAGGTGCTTCGAGGTAAGAAGAGCAGGACGGTGGTGGAGACGAGGATGGATGACGTCATTCACAGTATCCCCTCTTCTAAATCTAACAATAATGCGTTTGGGGGCGTTTTGGCTTATCTCAAACGTTGAGGCTACAATGCTGTAAGATCCCAAATGTATGTTTCTCGGACAAAAATCGTTAGGGTGTGGCGTGACGATCAGCACGGCGTATCGGAAAAAAGAAGGGTTTTTTTTTTTGCTTTATTGTTTGCAAAACTCAATCATGCATGACGACGACGACGCCGACGACGAGAAGGTGTGCGGGCACCCGACCGTGTACGGCGGACTGTGCGTCGCGTGCGGTCGCGCCGTAAAAAAGGGAGGCATAAAGTTCGTGCCCAAGTCGGCGGCGGCAGCGGGGCCGAACAAGAAGAAGAACAACAAGGTCGAGATCTCTGTGGCCGAGGCCGACCGGATGGCGAGCCTGACGCGGGAACGGCTCGACGAGTCGAAACGGCTGAGCCTCGTGCTGGATCTGGACCACACGCTGGTCGAATGCGCGATACTCGCCCGCGCGCCCGCGACCGAGGTTCACGAGCTCGTAGTTCAAGGGCGCGCGCACCAAGTCCGACTTCGGCCAAAGCTGGGTGAATTTTTCGACAAGCTCTGCGGACTCTACGAGCCGACGATCTACACGCACGGATCGCGCGAGTACGCCATCGCCGTGGCGAAGCTGATCGAGGCCCAGACGATCGCGAAGTTTGGCGGGAGGATAGTCAGTCGCGACGACGCCCCCGACCTGTCCGCCAAGGCCGAGAAGCGGCTCGACCGCGTTTTTCCCGGCGCCGGCGGGACCGAGTCGAGCCTTGTCGTCGACGACCGCCACGACGTCTGGCAGGGCGCCGACTTGGACCACCTCGTCCTCGTCGAGCCCTACAAGTTCTTCGAGCGACGCGGGCTCGTCGCGCCGTATCAAGACCTGGACACCCAGCTCGCGCACACCCGCCGCGCATTGGTCGAGATCCACGAGGCTTACTTCAAAAACGGCAATACCACGGCCTCGGCGGCCCTGAAGCAGGTCCGCTCGAGGGTTTTTTCCAACGACGTACTTTGCTTTGTCGCGCTCCCGCGAGATTTGGCCCTGCTCCGTCGCTTTGCCGTCGCCTTTGGCGCGACCGTCGAGGAAGACCCCGACTCCGCCACCTGCGTCGTGGTCGACGAGCGCCGCCGCGACCGCACGGCGAGGTGTATCCGCCCGCCGCCAAAATCCTCTGCCTCCTACGTCCACCTCGACTGGTTCTGGTACTCGATTTGGCACTTGGACCGCAAGGATCCGGCCCGCTTCTACGTGCCGCCCCACGAAATCATCGATTTTCCCGTCGAGGACCACCCCCCGGCGAAGCGCATTCGTCGAGACGACACAAACCACCAGAGCACCACCGCAGTAGTAGTAGTACCAGACGATGATGACGCGTGGGCTGACGACGTCGCGGCCGAGATCGCCGACGACGTCATCGACGATGATGATGATGATGATGATGATGATGATGGTGACCAGTAGTAGGAGTCGATCATTCTATCTATCTACCAGGGGGGTCGGCGGGCCGCGCATATTTCGTACGTAGTATCATTCCTTCCTTCCTTCCTCCGCGTTGTATATACGAGCAACCCCCCTCGATATCGACGAATGATGAATTACCTACCTCGGATCAAGGACCTCGGGCGGGTGGGTGGGTGGGTTTAACAATGTTAGACGAACCCTTCCAAATACTAGTGGAGGGCGGGGGTGGTGGAAATCGTAAAGGACCAAAACGTAACGGCGGCGAGGTTGACGAGGGCGGCGAGCACGAAGACGCGAGACCAAGAGGCCGGGTTGTGGACGAGGTAAGAGGTGACGATGGGCGTGAGAATGCCCGCCATGTTGGCGATGAAGTTGGAACAGGTGTAGAGACCACACGCTTGGTTAGGGGCGAGATCGAGGAAGTTCGAGGACCAGCCGCCGCTGACGCTGAGGCCGAGGCAAAAAGTTGCCAAGGACACGAGCGAAACGACAAAGAGAAGGGCGTCCTGGGTGTCGGCAAAGGCGACGACGAGGAGGGCCGCCGCAGCACCCGCAAAGGAGACCCACTCGATCGCAAGCCGCGCCGTCGCGAGCTCGAAGCGCCAGTCGTTGACTGCCGCGTCGACGACGCCTCCGCCCGTTTGTTGTCCGATCGAGTACGCCACGTAGACAGGGACGAGGAGGGTCGCCGCGCGATCCAAGGAGACGTCGAACCTGTCGTTAAGAAAGCTCGGGAGTTCCGTCAGCAGCGTGTAGCTGCACCAATTGCTCGCGAGATGCTGCGAGAAGAGGCCGCGGACGCTCGGCTCGGAGGCGACGTATCGCCACGGGAGCGTCGGTGCGGCGGCGCCGTCCTTTCTAGCATCGACCGTGCGCCACGCGAGGTACCAGGGGGCTGCAATCGCGGCGGTCACATAAAAGGGTCCGCCCGCTCCGAGGGGCTCGGCGAAGGTCGCGGGCTCGCCCGACGCGGAGAGCATGGTGCCCGCGACCAAAAACCCTAGGATGGTCCCGAGGGCGTCGCCTCCGAGGGCGATCGCGACGAACTTACCTCTCGTCGTCTTCGTCGCGTCCTCGGTGTCGGGGGCCCATCGTTCGAAGAGCGCCAGGACGCTCGGATACGTCGACGCCTCGGCCGCGCCCGCGAGCGCTCGGAGCGCGCACGCGCCTTTGACGCTGTGCGGCGCCACCGAGGGAACGAGGGCCGTCAGGGCCGATGCCAGGACCACGCTCGTCCCGAAGGTTCTCGCGCGGCCGAGGGTGGCGACAATCCTCGGCCCGCACAGCATGGCCGCCACGTAGCCCCAGAAGAACGCCGACAGCACGGCCCCGCGCTCGCTCTCGGACCACCCGTACCGTGCGCCGAGGCCCACCACCGCCACGCTCATCGAGCTCCTGACCGCGTAGCATTGCATTATCCCGACCCCTATCAACACCCCGACGACCCATCGCTCGCGACACGGGGCGGCGGAGGTCGAGGCAAGCAAGTCGTAACTTGTATACATCGAGGGGGGGGGGTAAGCAACGTTAGGGAATAATTAATTCTCTCTCTCCCTTCGGCGATGGCGGAGCTCGAGGTGAGCCAGCGGGCCCTGCGGCAGGTAGAATACTATCTCTCCGACGAGAGCTTTCCGTTCGACGAGTATCTCCGGGGACAGTGCGACGACGAGGGGTGGATTCCCATCGCCACGCTGGCCGCCTTTCCGAAGATGCTGACTATCACCAAAGATATCGAGGTGGTCAAGAATGCCCTCAAATCCTCGGACTCCCTCGAGATGCGTGACGATAAGGTGCGGCGACAGTACGCGCTGCCCCAAGCCGACCCAAACGCGGACCGCACGGTGCACGCCTCGGGCTTCAAGTGCGCGGACGTCAAGGATGCGTCGGAGATCGAAAGTTCCGTCGAGGCTGCCTTGAAGAAGCACGGCGCGATCGAAAAGGTGCGCGCGCTGCGGAACTTGACCCAGGACACGCGGTCCCTCGACGGCTCGTCGTTTGTTGTCTTCAAAGACTCGAAGGATGCCGACAAGGCGGCCGCCGCCAACGGCTTCGTGCACAAGGGTCGAATGATCGCCGTCTACAAGATGCTTGACTGGTTCGACCGGTTGCGGAAGAAGCGCGAGGCGATGCGAAAGAAGCGCGAAGAGAAGAAAGAGGAAAAGAAGGAAGAAAAGAAACCCTTCGATCCGAAGGCCGTTCTCAAGTTTCAAGGCCTCGCCGACTCGTCCGTCAAAAGAGAAGATATCAGAACGCTCTGCGAGAAGCACGCATCTGTCAAGTTTGTCGAATTCGACCAAGGTCAGGACATAGCCTACGTGCGCTTTGACGCCGAAAAGGCCCCCGAGGTCGCCGACGCCCTCGGGGCCGCGCTCGACGTCCCCCCCGATGCTTCCAACGTCAAACTTACGCTCCTCGACGGCGAAGACGAGGCCGCGTACTGGGAACGGGCGGACGAGTCCTTCAAAAAGGCCGCCGCCGCCAAGAAAAAGCGAAAGCCGCAACGCAAAGCTTCCCCGGCAAAGCGCTCCCGGCAATGATTGTCTTTGATGATATATACGTGGATTTTCTCTCCGGCGAGGCAAGAGAGGTGCGCGCGCGGACGGGAATGGATGGGATGCGCCGCCTTGTTCACGGCAGCGCTAATTTATTAATTAGGGAGAAGAGCCCCCGGCGGATGCGGATTAATTCATTTATGCGCTCTCTCAGTTTTTTTTTTCCGAGTTCCGGCCACTTGATAGCGCGTTCGTCACGTACATCTCGACCATACCATCCGTGGGATGGATTCGTAGAAACATGTCTGCGAACTGCTGCGGCTCCGCCTTTTGCCGTCGTCGTCGTCATTGTAGTCGAAGATATCTCGAATCGTGGCTTGGTGCCGGCCTCGAGCGTGCGTGCCCTTCAAGGCCGGACGTCGAATGCGGTCGATTTCTCCTGGAAGATCTCGGGTTATTTGCGAGAAGCTTGCGCTTGGAGCCAAGGATGTCCCACTTTCTTTTTCCCCGAGCAGTCAACCAGCGCGGCATGACGACGACGACGACGACGATGGTACTTGCGCGCTTCACCATCGACGGTGTGATTACGGTGTTGATGTCGGGCATGATAATTGCGAAGATGGCGTCGAGGTGCTCGATGAAGGAAGGGGTCGTTAATCTTCTTCTAACATAGGCGGCCGTGGGAGGAAACGGTAGACTCTCTTTGCAAGCATCGGTGGGACAGCAACCACGGTAAGGACTTTGTTTGCCGCCACGTTTTCTCGTTGGTGTCATAGGTGAAGAGCAGAACGTAGTGTCCGAGGCATTGAATGACAAAAAATCGGGTAGGCGTCGCCGCACGCGTACTCGCGGAACGGCAGGATCCACAGTTCCAGCTCAACGTAGAAGAACAAGTAATAGTGTGGGTTCGTGTACGACGGGCTTTCCTCCTGGTAAAGCCACTCGATTTCGGTCTCGACGCTGAATTCAGCGCGATCGGGATGGCGCTCACCGTACATACAGCTCCACGAAATCTTCGCCGACGTTCGGTAGCGCACCCACACATATCGCGTCGAAAGTATGAATCATGCGCCCGTTGTTTTTATATCTTGAGCCGCAGGCTCTTTTTTTCGAGCCAGCGAGCTTCGGGACATCTGATGCGTCGAGCCATCGCTGCTGCCCGAAAAGCACGCGCTGTGATCAGAGTTGGTTAAGCGAGTCGATGGTAACTGAGGTCCCTCGACTGGTCGCGCGAGGGTACTAGAGCCTTCAGTAGGCGCCAATCACACTAGACCTGCCGGCAGGTGCCGGTGCTCAGGAGGACAGTCCTGACCAGAGGAGCGTCTACGCGAAAAACTTGAACGCGTTCGCGACGACGGCGTGCAACGCGCGTGGTTGAGCAGGCGTAGCGGGTCCTCTCCATACTGACCGGGGCTGACTCCAGGCCCAGGGTAATAAGAATGTCCGGAAAGCGCGGTTTGGCGGAGTCAGTAATAATAATAAAGACCCTCGGCGAAAAAATTCGACCTAGGGAGGTTTCGAAGCTATATTTTCCGCGACGGTGAGCTCGTGCAGGGGCCCTCGAGAGGTGCTGCGACGCGCCTCGAAGCCCAGGGCGAGAGGGACGACGACGACTTCCGGCCTTGCTCGGTCGGCGCGAACGGTGGACGGACAAAATGGATCCGAAACATAATAATAATGAATCCACACGACATCATAGACTTACGATTCAACACACGTCGTCGTCATGATATTATGAAGTGACAAAGCAAATCCAGAAACTGCAACGACGTCACAAACTCTGTATAAGACGTGAGCTATGACGTCAGACACTTTTTCATTCTGTGTGTGCTGACTTGTGTGGTTCTGACGTCACCGTACGTTTCCTCTTCTGTTTCGTCACACGTAGCCCCTAGGAGCACACGACGCATAAAGAAGGAGGAGGCTGGCTGAAGGTGGATCCCCCCCCGCGGAAATGGAGGCCTTCGCGCAGCTGCGCGTGCTGTTGTGGAAGCACTGGATCACGCGGAAGCGGTCGATCTCGCAGAACGTGCAGCTGTTCGTGCTCCCGATCATCTCGCTGAGCCTGTGCTTCCTGTTCTACCTGAGCTTTAACACC
The DNA here is from genome assembly GCA_029834535.1 of Chrysophaeum taylorii. Lineage (NCBI taxonomy): Eukaryota > Pelagophyceae > Pelagomonadales > Pelagomonadaceae > Chrysophaeum > Chrysophaeum taylorii. The sequence continues at coordinate 79,582 of JAQMWT010000587.1, read as the reverse complement.
CCCGACCGCGACTCGACGGGATGGCTCGAGCTGATCTTCGTGCCGTTGGCGATGGTCCAACTGACGAACGTCGAGGTGGTGACGCTGGTCTCGGAGAAGTACGCGCGGTTGTTGGAGACGATGCGTATCATGTCGCTGCGAGTCGAAACGTACTACGCGGCGCACGCGGTCGAGGCATCGGTCCTCGGCATTATCATCGCCTTGGTGTCGGCGACCGTGGCGTACGTCGAGGGGCTATTTAACCGAGGGGCGTGGGGCTCGATATTCGTTTTGTTGTGGGTGTTTACGATGGCCGTCACGGCTTTCGCGTTCGCGCTCGCCGCGTGCTTCGACACGCCGCAGACGGCCGGACAAGTCGCGCTGGCGGCCCAGGTCGCCCAAGTCGTGATTTTCTTTGCGATTATTGGGGACGACCCCGATGCGGCGACGTCCTCGGAGAATTGGGAGGAGCGCGGGCTGAGCGTCTTTCCTCTCGTCGGGCTCGAGCTCGGCGTCAACTCTTTTCGCGGTCCGCCGACGCAGTCGCATCGCTCCTACAAAGGTATTCCCTTGGGGCAAATTATCGCCATCTTGGGCGCGAGCGGGGTGGCTTTCGTGATTCTTGCGGGGTACTTGACGCAGGTGATGCCCTCGGCGTTCGGGGCATCGAAACCGTGGTATTTCTGTCTCGCGCCGCTCTTGCCGGCGTCGATCGTCTCTCCGGGAGTAACAGACGACGACGACGAGGAGGCGGCGGCGGCGGCGGTGGTCCGGGAAGAGGAGGACCCCGGGAGGGAGGCGTCGGTGGTGATTTCGAGACTCCGGAAGCGGTTCGGGGAGAACGTGGCGGTGAAACGGCTCGACGTCAAGTTGTACGAGAACGAGATCTTCGCGTTGTTGGGCCATAACGGCGCGGGCAAGTCGACGGCCATAAACACGCTGACGGGCGTGTTGGAGTCGGACTCGTCCGCCCCCGACGGCGGGGCGACGATCTACGGGCATTCGATTCGAGGCGAGATGGACGCGGTGCGCCGGTCGATCGGGGTGTGCCACCAGCACGACGTCCTGTTCGACCTACTCACGTGCCGCGAACATTTGGTGTTGTTCGCGCGAATCAAGGGCGTGTCGCTCGACGAGACCAACGCCGAGGCGGACGATCTGCTGGCGCGATTCAACTTGACCGACCGCGCCGGCCATCTCGCCCACGAGCTGAGCGGCGGGATGCGCCGCAAGCTGTCGTGCGCGCTCGCGCTCTGCGGGAGCAGCAAGTTCGTGCTCCTCGACGAGCCTACGGCGGGTCTCGACACGCTCGCGCGGCGCGAGCTCTGGGATCTTCTCCTCACGGCGAAGCGCGGACGCACGATGCTGGTGTGCACCCACTACATGTCCGAAGCAGACGTGTTGGGCGACAAGATCGGGATCATGGCCCAGGGCGTCTTCAAGTGCGTCGGATCGAGCTCTTTCTTGAAACGGAGTTACGGCGGTGGCTACAAGGTAACGTGCGATTACGACAAGTTGGACGACGTGGCGCGGCGCCACTTTGGGGACGAGGCGACCGTGGAGGGAACGACGGTTTCGCTCCCGCAGGATCGCGTCGCGGACTTTCCTGCTTTTTTTTCCGCGTTGGACCGCGCCGCCGGATCTTACGGCCTCACGCTGACTTCGATGGAGGACGTTTTCCTCGCCGTCGGCGGCGACGAGACCGCGCAGCCCTCGACCGAAAAAAAGCTCCGAATAGGGAGCGGTCGCCAGTACGAGGCGGACCCCAAGCTCCAAGCCTACGCGCTCGCCTACAAGCGGTTCCAGTCGGCGCAGAACGACCCCAAGACCTTGGGGTTGCTGCTCCTGCCGATCGCGGCCGTCGTGACGGCGTTCTTGCTCCAGTTCTTAGGAGTCTTTGGGAACAACGAGCAAACCGACGACCTGCTGATCGCCACCATTTGCGCGGGCGGCTTCTTTTTCTACCCGGCCTTCGTCGCCGAGCAGGTCGTTTCCGAGCGAGAGTCCCAGCTCCTCTCGGTGTTGCGGGTGATGGGGTGCGACGGGACGGCCTACTGGGTCGGCACCTTCGTCGGCGACTACTGGCTCTTCTCGATCGTCGTCGCCGTGTACTGGCTCACGCTCGTCGCGATCGCGCCGACGAGGTGGGTCGCGACGACCGGCGGCTCGTTTTACGTCCCGCCCGTCTTTGGCGTCATGATCGTGACGTACTCGTACGCCCTCTCCCACGCGTTCGACAAAGCCAAGCGCTGCATCGCCGTCGTGCCGGGAGTCCAGTTCTTTCAATTCTTGGCCCCGCAGCTCGTTATCTTGATCTTCTATCAGATCATCAAAACATTTAACTCTAATTTTTCCTTCGACAGGATCCAGGGCGGCCAGATCTGGCTCCTCGTCTTCCTCTGCCCGCAAGGCGCCTTCATGCTCGCCTTCTACAACACGGCTAACAACTTGTGGGTCTCGGCGGCGTACGCCCCGAGATTCTATCTGGTGATGGTGATTCTCGCGGCGCAAGCGACCTGTTTCATCCTCCTCACGCGTGTCGTCGAGGAACGCGCGCTCCGGCCGCTCGAACGGCTCCTTCCGCGGGACCCGCCCGAAGACGACGACCCCGACGTTCGGAGGGAAGCGAGGCTCGTGGCGGACATGTCCGACGACGAACTCCGCCGCCGCAGCACCAACAAAAAAAAAAATGGCGACGACGACGACGACGACGACGACGACCACGACGACCTCGAAAAAGCAGCAGACCCATCGGCGTACGCCCTGATCGTGAAACGCGTCCGGAAAGTCTACGGCGAAGATACGGCGCGGCCGACGGTCGCCGTCGGCGACCTGTCGTTCCGGGTCGCGCAGGGCGAGTGCTTTGGGTTATTGGGCGCGAACGGCGCCGGCAAGTCGACCACCATCTCCATGATCATCCGCGCCGTCGAGCCCACCCAGGGCGACATCTTCGTCAACGGACACTCGGTGTTGGACGAGTTCAAGACGGCGAGTCAGGCGCTCGGCGTCGTCGCGCAGGGCAACACGCTCTGGGACAACCTATCGTGCGAAAACCACCTCGAGCTCTTCGCGCGCATCCGCGGGGTCCCGGCAGAAACGAGCGGAGAGCTCGTCGACGCCGCGCTCGACCAACTCGAGCTGCGGCCTCACGCGCTCAAGCTCGCGTCTCGTCTCTCGGGCGGCATGAAGCGCAAGCTGTGCACGGCGATCGCCATCATCGGCGACCCGCAGTGCGTCCTCCTCGACGAACCCTCGGCCGGCCTCGACCCGGTCTCGCGCCGCAACCTCTGGAACCTCCTCCGCGAGACGATGTCGACGCGCGCCGTCGTGCTCACCTCGCACCTCATGGACGAGGTCGAGGCCCTCTGCGACCGCATCATGATCCTCGTCAAGGCCAAGGCCAGATGTCTGGGGACCATCCAACATCTCATCCAGACGCGCGGGAAGCACTTCGAAGTCTCTCTCACGGCGGCCGACGTCGAAGACGCCAAGCGCGTTGTCGTCGAGACGCTCCCGTTGGCCGTCTTGGACGACGAGCACGGCGGCTTCCTCCAGTACAACGTCCCCTACGAGAACATGAGCGTCGGAAAGGCCTTTGGGGCCTTCGAAAAGGCCGACGCGATCCAAGACTACTCCATCGCTCAGCCCTCCCTCGAGTCGGTCTTCATCCGCTGCGTCAAAGAACATTCGGCAGCCGGCACGTCCCTCACCATGGTGGCCGACGCGCTCGCCGACAAGGAGGAGGCCCGCGACGAGGAGAAACAGGAGGAGGAGGAGCAGGAGGAGGCAAAGCTCGAAGACGTCGCCACGTATACGGGGTGTACGCGCAGGACGCACCGCCGTATGGCCGTCGTCTCCGCACTTCTCCTCGTCGTCCTCGTTATCGCCGGCGGCGCCGTCGGCCCCGTATTTCTCGTCGTCATCGTCCCCGTCCTCGTCGCGCTCGTCTGGGGAATCGTCGGCTGCTTGTTCGCCAAAGAACAGGTCGAAGGAGGAGGAGGAGGAGGAGGAGGAGAAGAAGAAGGAGAATCCGCGTCCCTCGCCGCCACCTTGCCCTCCTACGGGGCGACCGCCAGCAGCTAGGGGGGCGGACGCCACCACCACACCACCACCACCACCATCAAGCGCGCTATTATTCAAGTTATTTTATTTATATCGACCGACGACTAAGCGTCGCGACAGCGAACGTACGTATTCTTGCGAGGAAGGGGAGTCGCCAGCGCGCCGCCGCCGCCGAAGTATCGCCGCTGGCGGCGGCGGCGGCGGCGGCGGCAAAAACGGACCTCGGCGGCGGATCCTCGGAGACCCGGCTGTTCGGGTGGCCCGGGGGCGGCCCCAAAAGACCCTCGTGTTTTGCGAGGTCCACCAGCTGCGCCTGGAAGGCTTTGTTCGAGAGAGACTCGTCGCCGCGCTGTCGCCTCAAACGGGCGACGGCCCGCAGGAGGTCGGTCCTCGTCTCGAGCATCAACAGGGCCGCCGCCAAAACCCCCGACCGGTTGAGGCCCTGGAAGCAGTGGATCAAAATGCGACCCCCCGTCGCCCGCGCGGCGGCCACGAAAGCGTAGGCGGCGTCGAGGTGGAGCTCGAGCATTCGGTATTTGGCGCTGTCGCGCGCCTCGAAGGTTTGGTGAACAATTCCCGCGGCGTCGTAGTGTGCCACCGGACCGCGCGCTCCTTGGCCCGCCACGTTCAACACGTGCGTCACGCCTAGAGCCTCGAGTCTTGGGACGTCGCGCGCGCACGCGGCGTCACCCAACCACAGCCACGGTGCCAACTCGACCGGCAACGCGAACTGTCGCCTCACGATGTTCCTCTGGTCGAGGGTCGAAAGCCCACGACGCCAGTCGAGCGCGGCCTTGGACCGCAGCGCCCAGAGGTAAGGGTATTCAAGATCATGCTCGTACCACATAACTTTTCTGACGTGACGTCATGGTGTTCAAGGAAGCCCTCCTGATGCTCGGTGGTTTCTTGTCGGTAGCCGCCCTCAAGCCCGCGCGGGTGTTGGCCCGCGAGGTCGTGGGGGGCGGCATCGCGATGCCGATATTGCTGGGCGCGGTGGTCGTGTTGGGCATGGTCGCGCCGGTCACGGAGGACGTCGTCGGTCGCGTCGCATATTGCGTCCCGCCCGTCATCGCTAAAGGTCTCGTCCGCGACTCTCGGCTCGCGTGGCGCGTGTTCACGTTGTTCGAAATCCTGGGAGCCTTTGCGCTCCTGGTGGCGACCGAGGCGAAGCGCCGCCGCGTCGACGTCGTCGCGGCGGCGACCGGCCTCGCGCGGACCTACTCCGAGACGGAGCCGCTCCGCGTCGAGCTCAGCAAGACCTGCGCCGTCGAGGTTCACCGAAAGAAAAGAGGACCGCTCGTCCTCTTTGTCCCCGGCGGCGCCTGGTGCCACAGCGACGACGCGCGAATGTACCGGTTGCTCGCCAGCCGATGTCCGTTCGACCTCGCCGTTGTCGAGCACGTCCCCTATCCCCTCACTACCGGCGCCCACATGGTCCAAGACGTCGGCTTGGCGGTCGACTGGGCATTAAACACCTCCCCGAGGGTCATCTGTCTCGCGCACTCGGCGGGGGCCCAGCTTCTCGCCGCCGCGTTGTTGGACGGCGACCGGACCAGAGTTCCGACCGCGACGGTCCTCTGCGCCGGACCCTTCGACCTCAACAAGCATCTCGAGTACGAGATGGCACGGGGCGTCGCTGACGTCTCGGCTCTGGCGGCAGCCTTTCCGACCCAAGACACGAGGACCAGGCTCTCCCCCGCGAACCGCGCCGCGAGCGACGGCCGCCTCGCGACGAATACCGTCGTCCTCGTCCACGGAGCCAAGGACGACATCGTCCCCGTGGTCTCCACCCATGACTTTGCGAAGCGCCTCCTCCTCGGGGCCTCCACTCCCGTTGTTGAGACCCACATCCTCCCAGAAGCCGACCACATCAGCTACATCCTCGACGCCTCCTTGTCACCCCACGCTACCCTCTTCCAAATCATCAGAGATCTAGCCCGCGCGATCGACCACCGAACACTTCCTCCGCCGCAGGCTCGACTCCCGCATCGATCTTGCTTCCCCGGCTTGTTCAGAAAGTGTTCCTAGACGATGTGACGTGGGGAAACTGCGACCCGACAGCACGCACGTCCGCCCACGGTATATGCTTCTTCTTTGGTGCGCGCCCTCTCGAGACGTCGCCGGCCAGTCGACCAGTACGAAGACACACATACGAAGCCTCGGTGTTGATGATTTGTTGATTAACGGGCGTCCAATCTGCAGTGGGGGGGGGTGGATGGCGCCGACCTGGGGGAAGACACAAGACGAGAACTACTTCGCTTCCCGCCGCCGATTATTATTCATCCCGGGGTAAAATAAGCTCGAGAATCTTGCCGAGTGCTTACGCGGTGGTGGTTGTTTTTGACGCGGACAGTGTCAAATTCGGATACGTCTTAGATGAATTCGACGACCGACATGAAATGTGATGAACGCGCCGCGTCGAGTGCTTCGTCAGAGTCCCAAGCCGGCAAGTCGCCTCGAGCCATCTTCCGTAGCACAAAGCGTTCATTCTATTCGAGATCGTCGTTGATGCTGTTGAGAAGCGAGTGGACGTTCTCGAAACTGGCACGGTGAGTAATATAATTACTAATAAAGCGGTTGTCAAAACGACAGCCTGTTCGTCTCACACGTTGACGTCACAGCAACAGTCCCAGCAGCAGCACAGCGCGAATCTGCATCACGAGGAGTCGTGCGCCTCCCTGCGGCGGTGGTACACCCGAAGTAGCGGGGGCCCGTTCGAAGAAAAGAGCGTCCCGTTCATTCTCAAAGCGCCTCCACCAGTCACCTGTCCTCCTCTCACAGGCTCCTCCCAATCGACCCCTCGCACGCGCACCCCCAAAACACCGCGGTTGCAATGCGCGAACTCAAGCCGCGCTGGGCTACTGCATTTCGCGACTCACCAAGACACCTCGCAGCACCCACATGTCGCGGTTGGGACGACGACCCCCTTCCGTTTAGCCACGACCGGACTGTGCTCCTACGGCACGGAGCACGCGAGGTCGCCGGCATCGACGCGCTCGCAGTAACCCCTTGCCTTTAATCTGTCGACGCGTACTACTCGGCGGCCATACGTCGTAGACTCCGCTACGTGTTAGAACTCCAAAATCAAACGACGATCGCCGACGTGTCGAGGTGCTGCCACGACACTTCAACGCGGCGCTTCCGAGGAGAGTTCAGTCATCCGGACTCGCCCTGCTGGGCAAAAAATCCAAGGAACTAAAAAGTAATTTATGCTCATCCGTTTTAGACATTCGACTTCGTTGCGCACCCCTCGCGGCCCGTCGATGTCGACGACGCCCTTTTGTCGTGCCTCGACCACGACAGGGTCGGGCGTTTTTTCGCGTCCTTTGACGACGCTGCCGCGAGGTGTCCTGGCCCTTCGCACCACCACCACTTATCCATATGGACAACCACAAACACCATCACCAACTATTCATATGATGGCGCGCGAAACACTACGACGTGCGCGCGCGCGCGTACGATAAAAATCCCCTCTCCAAGCACTGCGCTACCGCTTGGAGATTAATCTCTCGACCGCCGAAAGATATACTGCCTCCCATTATTATTCTCGTGCATATGGCTAAAGTATGTTTAAAAAACTGTCGTCCTGTTAAATTGAGCAGCGGGACACCCAGGCAGGAAGTCGATGTGAGATCTCATGCACACATCACCATCATCATCATCATCGTCGTCATACGGGCGATATGAAATGAGGAAATGTTGTCGTAGAGTGTAGCGCATTGTTGGATAAGGAAAGCGCGCACCGCTCAGCCAATGGGGTTGGTATGGGGTTGGTGGGTCGTGTCGGTCGGTGGTGCACTAGACTTTGTCGTGCAACACAAACCACGCCATGGTGCCTGTCTGGCCTGCTCGTCCGTCCGTCCGTCCGTCCGTCATCGGGGTGTTGCGGTTAGCAGGCGTGGGGGGCATTGCCTTGTTCGAGAGTCCAACCGGAGCCCGGGACGTTGTTGTCTGCCGCTTCGATGAGGTCATTCTTCGAGACTTTCTTACGGCGAAGGAAGCCCGAGGAACCGACACCCATGATGACGGTGCCAGGGGGTGCCATCGTCTCCTGGGTGGCAGCGCGAATGACATCGTCGCTGACGGGCAGGTGGTACTCCATGTCAACGTTGAAGAGGCGTCCGATACGCTCGAGCAAGGCAAACTGGCAGCCCTCGGCCGTGTAAATTTTGGTCTTGCGCAGGGCCTTCATGATCGCGTCGATGGACTGGTCCGGGGGAATGCGGGTCGGAAGATGGTACTTCTCGCAGAGGTCAATCGTGCGCTGGATGACCGAGGGGTCGCAGCAGCCAAGGGCCACCGAGACGCGGGCGGAGACGACGCAGCCGATCGCCACCGCCTGGCCGTGCGAGAGGCAGCAGAGGGAGCCGGGCCTGTGCGAGACTGTCTCGATCGCGTGCGCGAGCTCGTGGCCATAGATCAGGACGACGGCTTCGCGTTTTTCCTTGGGGTCGACGTCGATGACCTCGCACTTGAGCTCGATGGTGCGGCGCGTGACCCTCTCGAGAAAGTCTGGGTCGGACATTGCGCCGTCGTACTCGTCGAGCATCTGCAGGAGGAGGTCGTCCTGGCAGAGCGCGTGCTTGACGATCTCGCCCATGCCGTCGGGCAACAACCAGTCCTCAAGGGTCTGGAGAACGTCCGGGTCGACGATGATCTTGATCGGCGCGTAATAGGATCCCACGAGGTTCTTGCCGTGGGGGGCGTTAACCGCTTGCTTGTGGGAAATCGCGGCGTCGCACTGCGCGAGAAGCGTCGTCGGGAAGTGGACGAGACCGATGCCGCGGTGGAGCGTCGATGCGATGAAGCCGCAGACGTTAGCCACGGCGCCGCCCCCCAGCGACACCAAGACCGAGTACTTATCGATGCCGATCGACAACACCCGGTCCGCGAGGGACGAGAAGACGTCGAGGGTCTTGGCGTCCTCGCCGTCGGGAACGACGATCTTGTGTACGGCGTATCCCAGCGCCTTGAACCCCTCGACAAAATTTTCGCCATACAACGAGTTGACCGTCTCGTCCGTGAACACAAAGATAGGCGAGCTCGCCGACACCGTCGGGATGATCTCGAAGGCGGCGTCTTCGGGGTGACGAACGACTCCTCGCGCGACCAGCACGTCGGTGCGCACGGGCGCGCCCGTCGTGAACTGGTACTGCGAAGCCGCGATGTGTCCCTTCCCCGCCTTCCCCCGGACGTCCTTGATCGCCGCTTCGACGCGCGACATGCGCTGATTCATCCGGAACTCGATGTCGGTACGAAGCCTCGCGCGCGACGCCCGCTGCCCGTCGTCGAGATTGTCGTCCGACGTTGCGTACGCCGCCCGCACGGCTTCAAGATCTCGCGTCGTGTTGAGGAGCTCGGAAACCTTCAAGCGCGCCTCAGCGAGCGCCTTGTTCGCCTGCGCGAGCTCGCGATACAACTTGGCTTCGTTCTCCTTGTTCCCGTCGAGCGTCGTGACTTCGCCCTTGGCGCCTCGTATCGCTCCGAGCCGGTACGACGCGTAATTCACGCGAAACGCTTCCAACGCCCCCTTCTCCTCCTCGCTCGCGATCTTCACAAACGGCAAAGGCTCTCCGAGGCTCATCGTCATGCTCACCATAGCGCTCATGGTCGTACTTCTCTTCTGGGGGTGCGTGGTTAATCTCTCTCTTTACAACTTTGTACCGCTACTACCAATCTTTCCTTCGAAATCCTTGGGTTTTCGTGAACATAGATTTTTACGGTATTTATTTTTCACAACGGATATGAATTTTCCAAGAACGCCCGATAATCGAACCTTCACCGAACCTTCCGATGGTGCTCCGCCCGAACATCAAAAAGGTGGTTGCGACGATGGCGCGGCACCGTCGTCGTCGTCGGCGCTTTCTTTCGTCTTCAACGGACCGACGCCACAGGATGGATATCATCGTAGCCAACGCACATCGCCATGCGATGGCGCATCGACTTCTATTCTTCTCCGACGATCAATCAATAAGGACGGCGAGCAAGTCCCCAAGGGTGGTCCAAAGGCCCAACGTGAGAGTAGAGAAATCTCTCGAGCTTTGTACGAACAACCTGCGTCAGACACCACCACCCTATCATCAACAGAGACTCCAGCGCGTTGCTCCAGCTTGGATGCCGACGAGGCCGCTGCCTGCGCCCGGGAGGACCACGGATGCCCTCGGAGTGCTTCTCCACCGCCTCGTTGCAGTTTATCACGGCGCGCTTGGCTTACATCTTCTGCTGGACCTTCTTGGTTAAATAGTCGAGTGCCGAGCGTAGAAGTTGGTGAAGAACTTGCTTAAGGGCAACTTGCCCCAGAGAATCCCGTAGGCAGCGTACTTTGGTTGAAGCTCACGGGCTAGCGGCCGCCCTTGCGGTCCTGGACCCGCCACGCTAGTAAGATCTGGCGCACCTTGACGCCGGTCTTCTCGTTGCCGACCGCATCCTGTACCCGGCTCGCCTGGAGCACCCAGTCCACCAGCGCGCTCACTTCGATCTCCGTGAGGAGCAATTGGTCTCGGCGCACGTGCACCTCAGCGTCTCTCCTGGAAGACCACCTGCCCCTTAAGCTGGTCCTGGAGCTGCTTCGCGGTGGCGACGCCCTTCTACTTCGGGTGTTTGGTCAAGCACCTCTTCGCCCCGACGCCGCTCTCATGACAGTACCTGACGACTTCCGCGAAGATATATCTGCTGCGCACGCCGCTTCTTCTCATTCTACGCCGACGCCGTATTCGCGTTGAACTTGCACACAGGCTTCGCCTTGGCCGCCTGGCGCTTCTCCCGCGCCGACTTGGGGCTTGGCCCCGCTTCTTTGGCGCCATCGCCTCGTCCCTTGGCTACGTTTGTGACTTTTCAAGCCACTTGTGTAACGACAGAGGTTTTGGTGTTCAGGGCACTTCGGGCATAAAAATAAGACGCCGATCGCTAAATTTTGCGCCCTCCGAACGACCAAGCACTTGAAGTGTCTTTCGGGCGAGCTCGCACCGCTGCGATGCGCTTCGAGCGGACTGAGGAGCTTCGTGCGTCGCAGGAGCGAGGGCCTAACGGAATGCGCTGGCGGATCTTTGGGTTGTGGATGTAGTCAAACGTTTGTAAAAAAAAATACTAAATTCATTTAACTTTACTTATTTTACTTTATTTTTACTACTACTTTATAGTTGCGCCAGATGGTAAAGTACATTTTACATCACGGAAAACCGCCCGGTACGTCACCCAAGTCGACCAAATCGATGGCTGTGGCAAAAGCCTGTAGAATATGTCTGCGTTACGGACCCCGGATGCGACGGCCAGGCCGGCCGACGCGGAGCAGTCACCTCCGGTGGCGTGCCACAATGTGGAGGATGAGAGCGAGGGTGGTGCGGATGACGACGGTGAGGAGGAGGACGGCAACGCCTTCGTGCTAGGGACCAGTACGACGACAACACGCCAAGAAAGGAGGGCAACGTTAAGCGACGGGGCCAGAAGAGCAGCGTCCGGGGCGTGGTCAAGCGCCTCAAGGGCGACCACCCCGAGTGCCTGAAGCCGCACGCCAACTAGTCCAAGAAGACGCACGCGTGCTTGAACCAGGACGACACCGGCATGTGCTACGCATTGCTGAGGCTGCAGTACAACAAAAAGAAGAGTTGCTGGAACACGATCGAGACTATCGAGCACTTCGCCAAGGAGCACCCGCAGTCGGACATCGGCGGGAAAAAGTGCAAGCAAGTCCATGAGAGGCAGACAGGGATCCAGGAGGCGCTCAACGTCGCGGCCGGTGACGCGAGCGCGGCTAGCAGAGTGATCGCGGCGGAGGTACGCCCGGGGACGCTCGACTCATTCGTGCTGAAAGGCAACAACGACAAGATGTCGTTGGCCCTCGCTAAGACGGCACACTTCTACGTCTACGGCAAATGCCACGTTTCGAAGTCCTCCAACTTCGAGGACGAGTTCTTCCAGGACGTGCTCGTCGGGTACTACAATGCTGGTGGGGGGCGCGGCGAGTGCAAGTACTTGACGTGCAGGGCACTCACCTACTACGTTCGGGGCGAGTTCACGAACTTTGTCGAGCTCCTGACTCACGTCATCACCATCTGCTTTGATAAGGCCCGTGACAACCAACCAGTTCGGCGAGGGCCTTCGTGATGGCGGTACCATCGCGGATAAGACTAAGCGCCTGCCAGGTTTCAATTTGTGTCACGTCCTAAGTGAGTGAAGTGTTTTAGGCTGCCATGCTCTTGGACCTACGGCTGGTTTTTAAAGCATTCGACAATCAAGACGAGTCGGACGAGGCAAAGGCCAGCCACAAGAAGATGTACGTGGAATATGCTTGGACCGCATTTTGGTGCCACCGGGCAAAGGAAGCCAACGTAGCTGACTCTGCAGCCGCGGCTGCGACGGTGGCGGCATCATTGGAGGCGCCGGAACGGGCTGCATCTGCGACGGCACTGGCGTCCGACTCGGATGAAGCTGACGAAGTCGAGCCCGACTGCTGGGCTGAAGCCATTCCTCAGCCCAAGGAGCGGCAGCAGCAGCAGCAAACTGGGGAATCGGAGGGGGCGATGCCGGACTTCAATGTGGAGTTCGAACGCGTCTTCATGAAGTGGGTCCAGTACGCTCGCAGCATCGATTGGCTCAAGGAATTTCCTGATGACCTCCCGGATTTCTCCAAAACCTCCAGGATCTCAAGCTCTTGGACCTGATGATGCTCAAGGTCGGCAAGCTCTACACGCGAATCCAAGGCAAGGCAACCAGGAGTATGGCTACTTTCCGGACATGACACGAGGCTCGAAGGGCTCGAGGAGCTGGACATGCTGGTGACCTTGTGGATGAACAGGGAATTTATTAAGTGGGCTCGAAACAAGTACGAAGAGAACGCGGCGTGAAGAGCACACGACAGTCAAGCAGGTCCCGACGGCTCGCCGCGAGGCGCGACCGATCTGCTACGCGAAATCTCTCCTCCTCCCCCTCCTCCAGCCACACCCGCCGACCTCGCCGTGGCCATCATGGTTCGCTCGTGGCTCGGCTACTCCATTGTCTCCCCCTGATCCCGCCGCGCGTGCTCTCCTCCCCATTTAATTTATTTGTCACCGTCGGCTCTGGAAAACCCAAGACCCGGGACTTGCTTCGGTTCTCAAAAAAAGGGGCTCTCTCTCTTCTTGACTTTCTTCTTGTTCATCTTCACGCGAAGAAAAACGCCTCGAGGTCGTCGTCTTCCTCCCCGTCAAAATTGAAGAGGGAGGTGGCGGAGGTTCCCCAGCGCCTCCTCCGTCGCTTCCAGGAGGTTGAGGCGGAGAAGGCAGTCGCGAAACAGGCGTCGACGAGGTCATCGTCCTCCTGGAGCTGCTGCTGGGTGGTCGTAGTCCAGTTGGCGAGCGCAGCCGTGAGCCTCGTCAGGTCGGACTTGCGCGCGTCCGGGAGCTCGTACTCGAGGCGTTCGGCCGTGCGGCGGAGGAGTTGCCTGGGCGTGACGCCATCGTCGTCCCAGGAGTGGAGGAGGTAGGTTTTCGAGGAGGTCTCCGAACCCCGCAGCATCGGAAAGTCGCGTGCGGCGTGGTCCGAGCGACACCCCTCTGGGTAGTGGGGAGACTGCCGCTGCTGCTCCTCGTCGTCGTCCTCCTCCTCCTCATCATCCGATAGGAGAGTGGGAAATAGGTCGGCGAGGGAAATGACGTCGTCGTCGTCGTCGTCGTCGTTTTCGATGCCGTCCTTGTGGGCCTGCTCGAGTTGGGTCCAACGCGTTGCGCCGTTGTCCGAGGCGGCAACGAACAAAAATTTGACGACAAAGCCGAGGTCATCTTCGCAAATTCCGATGGCTCTCGATACGCGTTCGCACGCGGAGGGGGACGGGGACCAGAGGGCGGGCGCGCGGTCGGCGCCCTCTCCATAGAGCGCGGCAAAGCCCACGAGGGGCGTTAAGGTGGCGGACTTGGCGCGACGCTTGGGCTGCCTCCGTCTCTCCGCGGGCACGAAGGCCCAGACGGTGTGAGTGACCTTGCCCGTGCACCAGCATCCCGCATCGCAGAGATTGCGGTTGGAGGCACCCACCGCGAAGACGACCCGGCGGTGGCGCGACCCGACCACCGGGAGCGACACGAGCGCGACGGTCTCCTCGGCCTCGACCCACGCGGGTCTGACGCGCGCGATGCCGTGAGAACACGCGCCGAGCCGCAGCCACCGTACGAGGAGCTGGCCGCGCTCGCCGAGACGGCCCAGCCACCGCTCGACGTACGCGAGGCCGCGCCGCGAACAGCAGGGGGACCGCGCGGCAAGGAGCTCGTTCATGAGCCCACCGAGGAGCACTCGGCGGAGGCGAATTCCGGATCGGGATAGGGCAATTTCGAGGCGCGACGCGCAAACCGCGCGCCCACACAACGAGAGGATCACCGGCGACATGTCGTCGCTCGTCAGCACGAGGACGGCGAGCCGCCCCGCCCGCGCCCTCTTGGTGCGCCGGGTTCGAATCATCATCAGCAAGGTTGGTTGACTTTTTTAGGACGATGACGACTGGGCAGGGGGCGGCATGACGGCGTCTAGGAGGGGGTTCGTGAGGATCGAGTGGGGGTCAAGGCGGGCGCGGGCGGCGGCGAAAGCGTGGGTAGGGAAGCGGGCGGCAAGGCGCGCTCGGACGCGCGCGGCGTGGGCTTCGTCTCTGGGGAGCTCGATCTTAGCCCAGTGCTCGACGGCGCCGTAGCGCGGCCAGAGGAGGTCCTCGCAGCGCTGTTTGTACTCGTCGAAAGCCGCCGTCACCTCACCTCGAGTGTGGTCGTCGGAGAGGTACATGATGATCCCGACCCAGGAGAAGACCTCCTGGTCGTCCGACGAAGACGCGGGCGACATGGGGCTCCGGGAGGCGGCCGTCCAGCGCTGCTCGATCGGGGCGGGCGCGGGTATACCCTCGGCTTCGATCACCGCGAGCAAATCGAGCATGAAGCGGAGGTCCGCGCCGTCGGGGGCGGCGAGTGTCCCGGTGGGAAAGCAGCACTCGTTGACCCACTGCTGGCCGCCGCACTCAAAGTTGAGCTTGAGAGAGCTGTCGGCCACGTCGACGCCCTGGCTCCTCCGCCAGAACTCGGCCTCGGCCTCGTTCACGCGCCGCACGTGCGCTAGGTCCAAAGGACCAAGCTTGAGGAGCTCGTCCCGAAGCTCGGCGAAGTTCAGGCCGTCGCCGTCGCGTCCGGAGAGGTCGTAGAGTAACGTCCTCAGGGGCTCGAGCCGGCGTTCCAACGGAGGTGGCGGGCATCCCTGGCCGTCCCCCAGCGGTGGCGGAAGCGTGGGGTTGTTGGTGACGCACACGACGGCGTCGACGTGCGGGATCCACATATAGCGCGCGTGGCGGTTATCGCGAATTATCGCGTCGCGACGAGCGACGGCTTCCTGACGGCTCAACACCTCCACGCGCTCGCGCACGAGGTGCTTTGGCACGCACCGCAGCGTCGCCTCCAAGACGACCCCGCACGCCCCGAGCCCGACGCGGCACATGGCAAAGTCGGGGTCATCGGGCCGGAGCTCGACGATCCCCCGAGCCGGCGTCGCGACGCGCATCGCCACGACCTGCTCGTCGACCGGCGGCAGCGTCGCGCCCGTGCCGTGGGCGCCCACCTGCACGAAGCCCCCGATCTGCTGCGCGGCTATGGAAGCGAGGTTCTCGAGCGTCAGTCCGTGCGGCGCCAACGCCTCCAGCACCTGCTCGACGCGCGCGCCAGCCTCCGCGCGCACGAGCCGCCGCTCGGCGTCAACTTCCAAGACGCGGTCGCACAACGCCATGTTGAGCATGCCGGCCTCCGAGAATGCGAGCCCGTTGGGCGACAGCGCCGACCCGCACGGCCGGACGGGCCGACGCTCGGCGTGATGCTTGGCGACGATCGCCGCCGCCTCCGACGTCGACTCGGGCGCGTATACGACGCGCGGCCGGCATGCGTGGGTCCCCGACCAGTTCACGATCTCCTCTTCATCATCGAGCAACGCCGCCGGATACCACGTCGCACAGCCAAGGGCAGCCGCGCGCCCCAGAAAACTAAGACGCCATCTCTGACTCATTGTTGACTCGAATGATAATGTCTAGCGAAAGGCACCGTTCGGCGAGGAACGGACACGCAGTTGAAAAGTGGGATAGGCGCTCGGACCCTCGTCCCACTTGGTCTCGGAGCTCGGCGACAAGGTGGGTTTGACGGACTCATAATGGAGAATGAGACGCAGTGTGGCGATGTTGCTGGATATCACGCAATGGGGCTCAACCGACCGGCGCGCGAAAGAAATCGGTCGCGCTAACATATGTTGCGTATAGTGGCGGCCGCGAGTCTGTAACGTTTACCCCACCCGGAATTTCAAGAAACGAGAGTCACATCGTGTGGCTGCGTTGTAACGATTAGCTCGCGATGATTGACTCACCTGCTTCGTTTGTGTCGATCTGGGCGTATTTTCGGGGTTTTGATAGACGACCGTCGGTATCTCGCGCTAGGAGGTGATTTCTAGCCGCGTGCAAAAATAATCAGCAGGGCATTGCAACGTCGCGTGGTCGCCCCACTTTGCTGCTGACCTCCACACGACTTCGAGAAACGAAGTTTTCCAGGTTTTTCTCAATCTCGTGACCAAGAGGCGAGTGCGTAATGAGGGCGACGACTCCCTAAAGCCGATGTGCCAACGACCGAAATAGGCACGCTCCGTCTCTTGGGACTTGGGGATCTTCGACACGGCGCGGCGTTGGCCGGTGATCCAATCGGGCACTGTCGTCCTCCGCGAGGTTCTCTCGCGTGCAGCCCACGCCACAGGCTGCTCGTTGAGCATAAATAACCGCGCCATGCCGGCCTACCCCCCGTTTGTCGATGAAGCCTTACGCGTGGGCATCGCAAAAGACGCCCTCGTCGCGTGTCTGATCGAATTCGCCCGCGAACAAGACCGGGGCTCTCCTCATATTTTGCGACGATCGCGGGGCGCATTTTGTTCGGAAAGCTACGATCTCATTGCCTTGTCAGTCGTAGTCGTTTTTTTTACCACGAGAAAAAGTTTTTTGTTTCTCTTGATGAAGCAGGCGCGTAATGATATTGTGTTGTTCTGGAATATCTGTGGAAAACGACTCCGAAAGCGAAAACAGACACCACATTGGATAATAAACAAGACCAATGATTCCCAGCTTTCGGCGATGATGGCAATCCTCGCCAGGTCGCGTATAGCAACAACGACGTGCACAATGGCGCAACAAGATGACGCTCGTGATGATGGTAGTTTTGTGGCTCTTGGCGACGACCGTGGGATCGCGAGATCGAGCCGCCGTCCAGCCGCCGTAACCAAATTTTATAATGAGATGGCTCTTATCACCGTGGAGCGCCGTCACCTTATGACGTGGAGCGTCGTACTCGCCATTAAAAAAAAAAAAAAATGTTGGTGATGTGAATTTGATAGTTGGTGCTTTCTTCTTCGAAAACCCACACATCGCGGGCCAAACGCGAATAGATGGCAAAATCGACAAGGGCGATGTGGGACTATGGCCGAGACTTCTGAGTATTGCGCTCGTGTTGTCTCTTGATGTTGTTGTTGCCCTTTTTAAAAGACGAGATTTAGGGCCCTGCGGTGTCAAAGGTGCAAGAGGAAGTCGAAGCCCACGCAGGAAGAAGAGGATTAGGAGGGGAAGAAGGCCGTGTCTTCGATCGAGTGAAAATATGGCGACGAAGGTTGACAGTGGATTCTTCCTGCGGGTTGTGATAACGGTAGTGGACGTCGTGTTCGGTTTCGTTGACGTCGACGCTGTCGGTTGCGTCGTCGTCGCCTACGGAGGTGTTTCGGTCATCGTCGAGGTTGTGGGACGCGGCCGTCAGGAGCGCGAGGCCACGTCGCTGTTCTTCTTCCAATGGGCGGTCGAAAAAACGAGACCGTCGGATGGCGCAGCAGACCGTACTCGTCCTTGCGGGTACTCACTAGCGTGGGAGCGCACTTGAATCACCGACGCGCTCAGCGATCCAGATTTCAACTTCGACCACCGACAGCATTCCACCTAGGCCCGCGTGTCCTCCTCGTCCAGAGACCCGTGTGTGTCGGCTTCGGCAGAGGCGGCGAGAACCGTCCTCGCAGGCCCGCGGCGCGTTGAACTCGCGTACGACCTTTTCGGTCTAGAGCGAACGCACTTTGTGGCAACCAGTTACTTTTCCATACTTAGAAATTATGGAACTTTGCCTCAATTTCGCGGACGACGCGACGTCAACCTTAAGATCGGCGGAGATGCAAAAGATCGTCCGGGGAGCGCTGGCCGTCTGTGCAGTGAGCGCTGCGTGCTGGTTGTCTCAGTTGACGGTGGAGACCTACCTCGAGCCGGATGCGAGTCCCTTGTGGTGGCGGTGGTTTCATTTTGTCGCTTCCATGACGCATTTGTGAGTCGCGCGTTGTTTTCGTCGAAACTGACATTCGACCCGCAGGTCCGCTCTCGCACTTGCCTGGCGGGGCCACCGCGACGTGGCGGTTCTGGTGTTTCTGGCCGCGTCGTTATGGTGGAACTCGCGCATCCACGTGCTGACGTCTTGGCTAAGGCAAATGAGCCCCGCGCTCAACAAGTCCGCCGAGTTTGCAGCCATGGACTTGACCCACAGTCTTACCACGGCCTGGCTCGTCGGTCACAGCCTGCCGTCCGTCAAGTCGGACGTCGGCCAACTCCTCGCTCGCATCGCCGCGGCCATCGGCGTTCACAACCACGTCGTGGGCCTCGCCGCCACCATCAACACCCCCAAGCTCGACGACGGCACCCCCGACGTTCGCGACTTCGTTAGCTTGTTTTACGCGGAGAACATCGACAACGCCACGAGCACCGCGTGGTTGTGGAACACCTTACCGTTCCCCAAGCTGGTCCGCGAGTTTTGCTTCCAGAGTGATGTCTGTGCCTCCCTCTGCTTGCTCCTGACCATCACGGCCACCTTCGTCGTCCGCTCGAGACACGCGGCGGCAAAAAGCTCCAGAGATGGGCAAAGACCATTGTATCCGTAGATATATTTCTCTCTATCTTTCGCGCGTGTGCGAGAGAGACCTACGGAGCGCAAAATCCACAGACACGTGAGCCCCAGAGCTCCCCATGGAACCGCACGTCGACGACTCGGCGATAAGCTGGCCAATAGCGTCGCGACCTCCTTTAATAGGGCGGCCACGGGACGGGCCCGCGGCAGCCCGCAGCGGCGACCTCTTACTGCCACACGTGCAGGTTCTCGCCCACGATTGAAGCCGTAAATGCGGGTCGACCCGGCCTAGGGGCCGACGCCCTTCCTCATAACGTTCGGAATCGTTCGGCACTTCGGTACGTACCTGAAGGAAAACTGTCATTTCCTTATCCTGACTTCTGGTTTGATTTACCAAGACCTAAAACACCACCTCCTCGCATCCGGTTGCCGCCTGGGGCGAGCACTCGAGACTGCGTGGGACGGACTTCGGGCTGATCTCCGTACCACGCTGGCTTCCCACGGCGGCGCTGGTTCCGGCGACCCCGCCAACGTTCATCTCGTCGACGGTCCTCTCTCCCACGAATTCGTCTCCATGGGCGTCCTCGTCGACCCCACCATCTCGACACCCGTGCTCATACCCCAACTCCAGCGTGCTCTAACCTCCCAGCGCGAGACAGCTCGGGCCACTGCACTCCAGCGCCTTGCGGCCACCCTTCCCATCACCGAAGCACTTCGAGTAGCGGCGTCCTCATGGGATCGCTTCTCGACCACGTTCATCAGCTCGTGGCCCAGCTCCGCCCTTCAAATCCCCAACCGCTGCTGGGCTGAGATGTGTGCCCAGTACTTTGGCTACCCCTCTCCAGCTTGTTTGGGCCTCGTGGGCACTCGCATTCGGGGCACTGACGTCGTTCTCGACGCTCACGGCAAGGTGCTTCTCACGCAGGCCAACCTTGTCAACCGCGGAGGAGCGCGGACCACCTGGCATGACGGCCAGCTCGACTGCGCCCACGGCAGCGTCAAAGAGGCCGGCATCCCAGCCCTGTCCGAGGTTTTCGGCATCTTTGCTGACGTCGTCGCCCCTACCATTCGCACGCGCCTCTACGGCCGGTACCGAGGCAATCTCGCCCGACGTCAAGTCGTCCCAGACATCCTCACCACGCTCGACAACAAGGAGCAACTCTACGACATCAAAACCCTCGCTTGGGGTTCGTTGTACACCGCCCACGCCCTCCATCCCTCCCACCCGTCGCCTGTCGATCGGCGCGCAGCGCAAGTCCACTCCGAATACCTCGCTCACGCCCGCGGCATCGACGCCATCATCCCCCAGCCGGGTACAGCACCACCGCCTGGCTTCTTGGGCCCTGTCGAACAGCGGCTACGTAGCTACGGCACCGTCGCCGGCCTCGTCTTTGGTGCCTTCGGTGAGGCCAGCGCGGCGTGCCACGCTCTCCCCCAAACATGCGCAGAGCGCATCGCTGCGCGAACCTGGGTGACAAGCGGCTGCGCCAACTTCACAGAGGCAAAGGCGGCCCAAACTCGCCGCATCTACCGTGAGTGGGGGATCGCCAACGCATTAGGCCGGGCTCGCTGTGCCCTCACCGCCCTCACCCATGTCGCCGCCTCGGGGAACCCCACCCAGGCCGCCCGATCCCAGCAGGACGTCACCCTTCGTCGCACATACGTCCGGCGGCAGCATGCGTACGACCTACGGGCGGGGCCCGTCCTCTCTTCGCCTGCCCCACGCCTCGGCGATGACCCCGACTGGTCCCGCGTGCTTATCTCCGCCCGTCAGGCACATCCCTCATACCCCACAAACCCACCCACATTCTTCATGCTCCCGACACACACCCCCCTCTTAGCAGTCGACATTTAAAGACCTAAAATATCGATCGTTATCCAGGGTTTAGGAGTAAACTCAAAGGTTAGCGAACGTGTGCTGATGAAAGCAGCTTACTTGGCGGGGGTGAGAGCGTCGAGCTGAAATGAGAGTGGGGTGGGAGGGCGTAAGGGGTGTAAGGTGTAAGGACGGCAAGGCGTTAGCCTTGTGGCAGCAACTCCTGACCGCTAAGGCTTACCCTCCCTTCTCGAGGCTTGATACCCGTTCAACGGGACGCCTTTCCCCCACCTTCCTAGTGACATCATACCTCTCTCTTGTGAGAAGCATTCTTGTAGTATTCTTGTAGCATTCTTGCTATCATATACCGTCTCTCCATCTTGCAGAGTATTTAGCAAGTAGTGGTAAGTCACCTGGGAAACCATCCCGTCTCATCATGAACGTCTGTAAGTATTTAATTCGGGGAATGAAAAGCTATGTTCCCTATATCCTCAGAACACGACAGGCGGCATCTAGAACTACACGAAAAGGTAAAAAAGGATATAGTGCTACATGCCTCGGGGCGCGCTAGACCATGATGATGAGCTTTAGCACAAATCAGAGGACTATTTGATTGTGTAGAAAGGAAGAAGCAGGGTAAGGAAGAGATCACGTTCTCAACGGACGGATAAGGGTAAGAGGCAGCAGATTTCTCTGCACCCCCTCGAGATGTCTTAAGCGCAAGGTGCGTCTATAGAACATCTCTTGAGAAAGATGATGATGAAGGAAAGAAAAAAGGAGAATACAGTCTTGATGGTCGCAGAGGTCACATACGAAGAAGCATCAAGAGTATAGGTCGATTTGACCCTTTTGAACAGAACATTAAGAGACACAGATACAACAGACAGTGTGTTAGGATTATCAATCGTCGTCAGCTTCTGCTGTAAGGTGGTGAAAACCAATAGCTGAATGATGTGGTGCCAAGAGAAGGGTGAGTGCAAGTAGAGCATTCAGTATGGATGGCGAAAGAAAATCTAGTTGAAAGGTGTCCAGTTGGTTTTCTTTTTTCAAAAAAAAAAGTTGGGCTTGGCGAACGAAGATAGAAGAGTCTTCAGAATCACATGAGAGCGGACAGAATGCTCTGAAGCATGAGAGCAACTTGTCACGTAGATGAAGGGGGTGATCGTCCGGGGAGGAGTGGTTGGCAGCATGTTAGTCATGAGCGGTGAGTGTTAAGCGAGACAAGAGCTCTGTGATCTTGTACAGTGTTATTAGTAACACGTGGGTGTTGGCTGTAGGAGGGAAGAGCCGGTTCTCCAGGGAGGTGATTGAAGCAATGGCAGCCTCGGTAATATAGATTCGAAGAGTTTCCTGGAGTTGGTCGACTTGTTGACACAAGATGTCGAAATCAGCAAGCGAAGCAGAAGACGTAGGTAACGATGGCGAAGATATCTCCAGAGTAGCGTCTAGCGTGGAGTGTGAGTAGTTTAACGACGTTTCGGTCAACGTTAAAAAAAAGGGGCGCAGGAAGTCTTAATGTTCTGCCTGAGTATAAGTGTGGCCGAACATTACATCCCGGAGTGATAGCGGTTCTGTATCATCAGAGGATGATGTGTAGTCGTCAAGATGTTGTACACGCGATTGAGCAACAGTAGTAATCAAATGCTGAATGGATGGCCTGCATAGTCTGAGCTTTGCGACTCTGTGTTCGAACAAGAGTCACAAGTAAACTGAACGGTGTTGTGACGAGCACAGCAAATGTTCGTGGTAATAGCAGAAATGGGGGTATGACCATTCTTCTTATGGTCGTCCGTGTTGAGGTGACTCAGCACTTCAGTGGGGAGTTCACGAGGTGTTTGTGCCTTGGAACTGTACGTGGTCGAGACTAGGAAAGTCGGTTGTCCACGGTCATTGAGGCACTGCGTACAAAAAAAGGAAAGCGACAAATGAAACGTTCGCGTTTGGGGCCTCTGTGGCAACCAATAGAAGCAATAGCAGGAGCAGCCTCCCAAGGTATAGTAATGGGTAAGCGCATGGATATGAATGTGGTCAGGTCTACAAACAATGAAAAGTCAGTAGACTCATAGGGCAGTGTGAGTTCCACTCGCATAAAAGAAGAGAGAAATGGGGTGACGGGACACATAAGTTCTCAAGGAGAGAGTGCAACCGCAGCAGCCAGTGTGGTAGCAGTAGTAGCAGTCATGGTTCGTTGCTTTTGCGACAACCTGGGGGAAGGTTCGGCCGTGGAGAGCGAGAAGGGACTGTCCTTCAACCGACTAGGGAGATGCCGCGGCCACGGGAGTGCCAAGAAAAGACATGAGCGACACTCGCACGCGTACAAAAATTTGTGGCAAAAGGAGGTAAGGCCAGGGCTAGTTTAACGACGTTGCGGTCACTAGAGTTAGGCATCTTCAATCCTGTAAAGGCTTGTCGTCAGAGGCATGATGCATACCGAGTAGAGAGCGAAAAGTGGAGAACTCAGCAGCAAGTGGCTTTGTAAAACCATCCGCCACGTTTAGCTTGCCGGGAACATGATGGACTCGTATTTTCTGTAGCGATATGTACTCACGGATCTTAAACCATCTGGTCGACAGTGCCTTGGATCGAGAAGACCCATCTGGGTTATTAGAGGTGTGAACAGCGGCAGCATTGTCAGACAAGAGTGGTAGGCTTCTGATGAAGCGCATATCTTCAGCAATTGGGTTGTCATTGTCATCAGAGTCAACAGGGTCAGCGGTGTTCTCACCATTAGCATTATTGACGTAAAAGGTCGGGTTGACGACAAAGGAGAGTTCCAACAGCAGCTTGCGTAGCCAAACAGCTTCATCAGCACGAATACTGCGGGCAATCAACTCAGCTTCGTGAGTTGAGCAGGAGACAATCGGTTGAAGTTTGCTTTTCCAACCAATAAGGCAGTTGAAAAGATAGAAGACAAACCCGGTGGTAGATTTCCTATCTTCCTGTGCTAAGGAAGGGGCGTTGTCAGCGTCAACCATGGCAACTAAGGGATCAAACTGTCCAGTAGATACATCCTGCGGTTGGTAGTCGACCACAGTGGATAGATCAATTCGATTAGCGGAGACAGTGCGAAGGTGAGCTTCAATGGCATTACCTTTAGGATGGAACCAGAGGCGAAGTGAGCGGTTTTCCGGCTTCTTGAGGTAGCGAAGCAAATGCTCTAGCATTTGGACGTGAACATACGTGGGTGCATGCATACCACGCGAACATCTGCCCAAGGCTTGCGAGAAGTCAGGTCTGCAGGCAACTTGCATGAACACCAGCTTGCCAAGGAGAGTGGCAAAGTGCGAATTGATGTACAACTCTGTTTCAGAGCTGGGAGTGCCATCTTTATACTTGAAGGACGATGACATAGGATATTTAAGCGGGGTCAGTTGCTGCAAGACTGGGTGATCAGCGAAGAGTTCATCCAGCTTGGCTTGCACATCCAGAGAAATGGAACCGTCAGATGTGCGACACACGCGCATGCCTAGGAGGGTATGGACAGGTTCAAACTGCTCTACAGCATACCGTTTGTGGAGGGCATCCTGTAACTCAGTACGAAGAGGGTCGTCATTGGACACAATAACAATGTCGTCTACAGACAGACTGCATACGACGAACTTAGCATGTGCGGATACTCGAGCATATAGGCAAGAGTCCGAATGCAGGCGTTTGTAGCCAAGGCTACGGAAGAAGCCGTCTATCTCTTTGTTCCAAAGAGATGGTGATTGCCGAAGTCCATAAAGTGACTTCAGCAGTTTCGGTAGACGTCGGCCCTTGTACTTAGCGTCATCGGGGTCGATAAGCTTGATGCCGTCTGGTAACTGAACATAGACGTTGGCATCAATGTCAGACTGAACGAAGGCGTTCGGGACGTCTGCATGGTAGACAGGCAATTGCTTGTATGCTGCAATAGCTAGTAGTACCCGGATTGCGGTCATTGTGGCCATGGGGCTGAAGGTGCCAAAGAAATCGGCGCCAAGAGATGCTAGGAAGCCACGTAGCACGAGGCGAGCCTTGTGCTTAACGTATTTGCCTGCAGAGTCTGTTTTAATCTTCAGCACCATCCTGCTGTCAATAGGACGAGAGACACCGTCGGGTAAGGAAAGTTTGAAGCAGCCAAAGCGGATAATGTCGTGGAGTTCCTTGGCGATGGCCTTGAGGTAGGCGTGCCTGTTTTCAGGCGACAAACCGTGGAGGCACTTAAGTTTATATTCGTCAATGGAAACGTCCGCTTCTTGGACCTTATATTCGTCAGGACCAACAATGGCTGGTGAATTATAGTTTAGCGACGTTGCGGTCGAGGCAGTGTGCGCAACTTCGGGATAAGCGGAAACAGCGTCAGTAGGAGTAGGAGAAGCAGATTCCAGTTGAATATGGATAGTAGGTTCGGTGTGCAAGACCTGGGTGATAAACTCTGTAGAGACCAGAAGGTATTCCTCCAAGTCAGCCAGAGGTGCAGAAGTAGCGCCAAACTCGGAGGAGTTGTGATCAATAAAGCTGGTCGGCGCCAGGTACGTAAGTGCATATTATAAGGAAGAAGTGCCAAAGGTAGCGTGTTCAGTGAACGCAGATAAAAGGGGCTGAGGAATGGGGCACGTAGGTGAACCATCAGCAGTTAAAAAGGTTGCAGCTGGAATGCTGGATGCGCACTTGGCGTGGGCGAAGTAACCATCGACGTGCGGGTAGCGGGCAAGTAAGTCAGTGCGCAACGGGAGAAGAAGACGAGCTAACAACGCATGTTCCCCCTCTGAGCAGATACCAGACCAGAGGATACCGCCATTGAGATGAAGGGCGGAGAGGGCGGGAGACTTGAACGTAAGAAAGTGGTGGCGAAGATCCCAGCGGAAATCGGCGAGTTTGCCACCAGCGGCTTTGTAAGCACCAATAGTAGACGCTTGCAGCCGGGCTTGGATGTTTTTCATAGAAGTTGCCTCGCGGGTGTGGGGTTGTTTGGAACCTGGGACAAGAATGAGTTCATCTTGTGCAAAAAGGTCTTTGTAAAAAGGAAGCAAGGGCGGCGGTGACATAGAGCCAGAATCGTCGGCGAGAGTGTCAGAAGAGGGAGAAGAAGCAGGAGCAGGGGACGAAGAAGGAGCTGAAGGAGGTGGGGAGTGCCCCCTCTGAGGATGAGGAGTCCGTGTCCCCCTCTGAATGACATGGTCTTGGATAGCGGCGCGGGGTGTGAGCGAGAAAGGCGCGGGAGGAGCGTGAGGCGGAGGAGCAAGTTCAGGATCAGGAGTAGGATGCTGAAGCATGTAGAGGAATTGCAGCTTGGACGAAACACGAATTTGTCCGTTTTCAGGGTTGAGGACGACGTCAGCGAGATGGTCGACGCGTGGGGAGACGAGCGGGTTTTGCGCGTTGGCGCAACAGAGATATAAGTATTTGCGGCGGCACGGTTCCCACTTGTGGTGTTCATGGGGCTCCAATAAAAGGTAGCATTCAGCGCCAAAAATCTTGAGCATGTCATGTTGGGGAGTGTTGAGTTGGTTGTAGAGTAGCTGTTGCGGACTCAGGATAGCATGATGAATGCGCTCGAGCGTGGCGTTCGGGAGAAGGTTGTAGCTTTGAACGGTGTGTATCACCGCCCACGGAAACATGATGGCTGGTTCCACGATCTTGGCGCCACGATAGTGAGCATTAAGGAGAGAACGAAGGCGAGTTGAGGAGGCGGAGGCGATGAAACCGATGGCGGACTCAACTTCAAAGTTAAAGTGGTGCATGTACGGCGGGAAGGCGATGAGTTGAAGCCCTTATCGACGCGGACGGGGAGGTAATGTGCTGGCTAAAGTAGGGCTCGAAGGCATCGGAGTAGAGGGTGCGCATGTGCACGTTGAGTTGTGTACGACAGAAGTCATACACAAAATCCAGAGATTGAGTGAACTCCGTGGCGTTGGTGGCGCGTGTAAAGTACACCAAGAGAAATTTCGAAATGAGTTCCTTGAAGACGATGATATGTGTGAAGCCTCCCCATTCGGATGGGATTGTCACATAGCCGCCGTCGCACGCCCAGACTTCGCCGGCTTTGTGAGTTTGCTCAAAAGAAGGCTTGGTCGCATTGAAATGCTTGTGTGGGTGGCGCTTGTTGTGTGCGAAGCAGTCGGTGCATAAGTCGCGATATGGTATGTCAGAAGCAGAGAATCCAGGGCGAGCAAGTACGTTGGGGGCCTTGGCAGCGACGTTTTCGGGGCAGTGACGCACGCGGTGGAAGCGATTGGCACGTTCTTTGGCATTGAGATATTCGGTAGATCCGTGTGCGAGGGACTTACGGACTTACGAGGAATGGGATGAGCGGGAATACGCCGCTTGCGCCGAACATCGAACTTGAGTTCGGTGTCTAAGGCAGGGGGAGGCGGTGCGTCGTCATCCTGGTGCGCAGCAGGGTCACTTGGAGGTGCATCCTCATCATCACGAGTAGCGAGAGTATCTTCGTAGGACGAAGATATATAGTTTAACGACATTTCGGTCAAGCAGTTGCTGGAAATAGACATCATAAAAGATTGAGCCAAAGACAAGGTATCTGTGCTGCACGTTTACGGGTTACTTGTGGATAGTCCAAGCCCTTCCCCAAGTTGGCTCCGCTGCCACCTATGGCACCGCCATACAAAAGCTCTTGTCCAGATGCTCTCTTGTGATGCCTGGCTGCCTTACCTACAAGGCCACCGACAACTCTTTCGACTACAAGGATTCTCATTTTGCTCTGGAAGATCACCACTTATCTCATAGTCGCTATATAGGGTACCTTCGTGGAAGTGACCGCAAACTTGGCTCTAAAATCCACTCCATGCATGCTCCATTGCCCACCGTTCGAGGGTACGCCAATATTATTTTACTTGACCCCCGCAACGGGAAATTACGCTACCCCACTCGACCGGAGTTGATTCGTGCTAACAACCACACCAAACAACAGGAATCCTTCCTCTTGTCTCTACGCCATGACCTTTGCTGTGACATGCTCAGCAATGCTCTGCCTGCCGGTACTTACAGCACTCTGTACAAGCACCTCTCGCTCCTCGTTGCCGATATTAAATCCCTTGTGTTGGACCCTACCTTCTAACATACTGCTGCCGTGACGAAGAAATCCTATGTATCCAATTTCATGACCGTTGACCAAGCTTCCACCACGGCTCCAAATATATGGACCTGTCCCGGTCGCGGGGAATGTCGGAAGCAGAAACGTGAACGTATACGTGCTTCCAAACGCGTCAATAAAAGCATGATATTTGGTGGTGGCGTTCTCTATGGGGTTGCCATCAGAGTGGTGGCCACCAGTTAAGAAGTGGGAGTTATGTGATGTTGATGAGGTTGTAAGTAGTAACCTGTGTGACTGTTGGTTAGTTTCGAAAACGGTTGTGTAATAAGACACAGGAGTGGGTGAGTTAGTGTAAGCTGGCAAGCAAGTTATAGAGGATTGTAAAAACCTTGACGTGTATACGGTAGGTTGCATTGGGCAGCGGCTCCATAGAGGAGTGTTTAAAGCACAGCTGATGATAAGTACACTCGGATTGAACAGAGTGAGTACGTTGCTCGTGAGCCGTTGTGAGTGAAGGCAAGGCAGTAACATATTGAGGGATTCAAGGTCAGCCATAGTAAGCTGAACAGAACCTGTGCGAGAGTAAGGTGCAAACGTTTTCGGAACGGGGATATATGGAGGATCGGGGAACACCCGGATCCAGTCTTTGGATACGTGTTTAGGTAGCCAAAGACGCTTGGGAATAGCTTGTAGATCATCCACGATCTTTAGGAAGGGGCGTGGATGGAGGATTGGCCACGATAATAGCTTAATTGGTCCAGTAGAATATCTGCGTGCGACGCATATCCATCTTTCTCTAGATTGGTAGTCGCCACAGAGGTAGGTTGGGAACCTGTCAACAACATCGACACAGTAATCAAGTGTTGCATGGATAAGGTTGGCCACTGTGATGTGGTCTTGATGACAGTACTTATGCGGAGGCGTCATCTCAGCCAGTAGTACCAAGGGCTGGAGTAACTTGATGACAGACAGCATGCTGTCGAAAAGAGAATCGTCCAGCAGGCTGTGTAAGTCTTCTGTCTTATGCTGCTTTAGTAGATTCCTGTTTGTGCAGGGAGAAGTAATCTCAATCATATCACAATAGAATGTGCGCCTTTCCTCTGGTGAAATTAGGTGAAGATGGTTAATATAGGCGGGGAGAGATTCAAATAATAATACAGTAGGGAAACGGTAGCGTAACATACGAACAAGCGTATCATCAGACTCAACAACAACTTTTACATTGATATTTAAGCCTAAGTCATTAGTGGCTTGAGACAGGAACGCCGGAGTTGACAAACCAGAACAAAGTAACATGACAGAGGGTTTGCGGAGATTGGACTCTTGTGAGAGAAACACTGGGCGTGAAAGTAGTCAGGTTAATGGCTGCGTATTTTGCTGATCAAACTTGTTATGTTTCCGAAGATTGAGAACCAAAGGGCGAATCCACGGGCGATCTGGTAAAACTCTTTGGAGTAGGTAGTTGTAGTATGCAAGTAGATCCCTGTTTGGTATCGCTTGAGGGGAAATGCGAGGGAACGAAGTTCGAGTTGCTTGTCGCGAGCGATGTTGTAGGTGAGACAAGGAAGAGCAGGTAAATTAGCTGCTATGTAGTGTATGGGAATACGTACATCTTTGTCTATGCGGCTTGTGACAGCGCTGAGCTTTGGCTCAGCTCGATCATTGAACACAGTGGTCAGGTTCGTCTGGTTCCACTCGAGCATGCTCAGGATAGCGAGATGTCGGTCGTGCACTGGCTGAAGACGTAAAGCGAAGTCGATCTTAACATAGCCAACTTGTGGATGATCTGGTAGGGGAACAACGATGTTGCGTGTTAACATCATGTGTGAGGCACGTTGTTGTCCAGTGGCTGTTTGAATAACAATCGGCGCGTATTTGGAGTCCAGTGGAATAATATGATTGGGTATTGCAAAATCGTAAGTGGACATCAATGAGATGGTAGCACAAGAGTCAAAATATAGAAAAGAACAATGTGGAGGGACACTGTTTACCTTCATGTAGTTGGTGAGGAAGGCGTTTTCCGAGTGTGTGCAAGTGGTGGAGAGGCTGGCCGTGAAGAAGTTCTCCAGCAATAGCAGATTCGTTGGAATGATAGTCGGTTGAACAGGTGGTGATGGTTCGTCAGCCTCATCAGCCATGCCGTGCTTTTCATCAAATGACGATAGCGAAGTATGATCGGCATCCCTTTTGGTTTCGGCTTGTGGTGGTAAGTTGAGGGCAGATTGGACCTGTGAAGATAGCGAGGACAGTAACGCTGGTGGTAAAGCCGAGATGGCGGAAGCAGGAAAGAGGTTAGGCACACTATTGGAAGGATTACCCTGTGTGTTGGGGGGATTCTTCGTGTCTGTAGTAGGAGGAGTTGCCTTTGGGGTGGGAGCAGTAACAACAGTATGATGTTGTGGCTCCACGTAGTTTAACGACTTTTCGGTCGAGGATAGATGAACGTCTACATCATAAATGATGTCTTCTGCAAACATGAGTTGTTCGTTTAGACGAAGTAAATTACTGTTGTCCTCAGATGTCGTTGACAGAATGTCAGCTGATTGTAATAGAGTCTCAAATAACTTGTTGATATTCTGTTGTAGCTGAGCCGTGGTATCATTATCTGTCACATGCTTCGTAAGTTCACTACACTGTTCTCGCAGGGTGTTTAAGGTGTGATTTGTTCGATCTAATAATTTCATGTTAGACCGAGAGGACCTGTCAAAAGTGCGGGGGTAAATTGGGCGATCATGGGACTGTCCTGTAGTTTTCTTGGTGACATAAGAATCACCAGAACGGTAGTACGATAAGTCGCTGCGAGAGAAAGGCTGGCGAGCATCATTAGAGTTACGCAAGCGTCTAGCATTAAACGTGGAAGATGTACCAGGTTGAGACGCAGTGATGAAGGCGAGTGTGTTAGCAGTTTGAGTCAGACTTTTGTCTGCTAAATCCAGCGTATTTGTAAGTAGTAACTTTGGCTTTGGTTGAGATGATAAACCTTCGACATAGGGTTGCCAAGAAACGGGGCGTTCTAAGCGTCTTTTGTTCGACCCATTTGATACTACATTGTATAAGTCTAATGCGTATTCTAAAATGTAGCTAGGGTTGGTAGGGTGACACAATCGTTCAGCTTCTGGCACAGGCCGAGATGAAGATAGGGTTTCATACATATAACACCAATCTACCCAACCACGATCGTAACGATTGTTGCTGGTGTTATCGACATAATGCCGATGTATCTCTTCATAAATTGTTCTACAAGAGTACCAAAGAGCACCAAAGTCGAATTGAAGGTCAGTCTCTTCCTGGTTAAGTTGGTAAGAGATTTGCCTAAATGCTAGGACATCTTCGATAAACACATGGACATACCAGTTAGGATTATAAACAACAGAGTTAAATTGCTGTTTCAAATAGGACACATCAGTAGTCGTAACAGACTCGTAGTGACTAAAGGCGATGAGCATAATGGCTCGAGCCTTGTTGGGTAAATAACTTTTGTTATATACCTCATTGATGGCGGGCCAGGCCGCAAGTGCTGGTTTTCCAACACTTTCAAGATTGAAGTAAGTATGCAAGAATGTAGCATACGTGTTCTGATAAGTGTGCCAGTCAGCAGCAGTTAACGAAAACATAGTAACAGGGGCACGAACACGGGTGTCGAAAGCTAATGCTTTCGGGTGCGCGCGATTTAAGATTCGTTCCTCTTCTAAGAAACGGGCATTGATTTCAGGACGTAATGCCTTGACTTCATAGTCGTAACAGACAGTAGCTAGCTGAGCTACTTCTGCATCAGGTAAGTTGGGGAAAGCTTCGTTGGTGAAATGCCATTCCTGATACTCAGGGGGCAATTCATCAACAGCTAAACGGAGATCAGCAGCCCTATCGGTCTTCCATTCCAGGAAAACGCGATCGAGAATTTGATTCCGGAGGATCTCGTAGTCCTTGCATGACCGAGTATATGCTTCGTACGAGTCGTACTCGAGGAAGGCATCGGCATGACTGGACCGTAGTAATTGCTTGATATGCTTGATTTGCAAGGATACCTTGCGAGTCTGAAGCTGAAATCGATTTCCATCGTTAAGAAACTCAACTACAGGAGCTTCGAGCTTCAATATATCCGCCGCACCTGTGATCGCCTTGGGTGCGGTTCGTGCTGCGTGTTCTGCCATAGCAGTTGACGGGGAACCTGTGGGTTCAGTCGCGCAGTTGACACTGTCTAGACATTCTAAGGGGGTCTGTCTATCGGTGTCAATGTACACTCATCGTTTTCGATGGAAAGATGTCTATTTGACGACTGTGCAAGCTGTGAGTCCAGAGTAGTGTCGCTAAGCGTAGTCACTCAGGCAGCTGGTTAGTTTTGGTGCTCTCAAGGAGCTTGTTAAGTGCATTGCCATGGAATGTACGAGTGGACGTACCCAAAATATTCCATAACATGTGTGCAAGAGTACAGGTTAGCCAATTACACACACATCAACATTGACATGACAATACGATACTATGAACAGGTGCACACAAGGTTACACGATCACGTGTGCAAAATGTGTTATATACAGCCCAATGGTAATGGCGTTGTATTCACAAGCGTGTTTACGTGGCGAGGCTGGGCCGGCGCGGTAACAGCCCAATACCCATAGGTTACGTGCACGTTTTAACACATGGTTTCTCAGGGACCCGCCTGGGCCCATAACCTACAGAGCATTTAGCAAGCAGTGGTAAGTCACCTGGGAAACCATCCCGTCTCATCATGAACGTCTGGAAGTATTTAATTCGGGGAATGAAAAGGTATGTTCCCTATATCCTCAGAACACGACAGGCGGCATCTAGAACTACACGAAAAGGTAAAGTGTATAGTGCTACATACCTCGGGACGCGCTAGACCATGATGATGAGCTTAAGCACAACTCAGAGGACTATTTGATTGTGTAGAAAGGAAGAGGCAGGGTAAGGAAGAGATCACGTTCTCAACGGACGGATAAGGGTAAGAGGCAGCAGATTTCTCTGCACATCTTCGTGAGTGTGAGCAAGGTGTGTGGCGAGCATATCCGACCCCGAGTCCGTGTTTTCCTCGTTCAGTGAGCTCTAGGACGAGTCGGTGAGTGCCCCCTTTGTCACCAGGGTGTCGGGAGTGGTTTTTCAGTACCGCCATGCGTGGTGGAGTACACGAGATCGTGCGACTACATTGGTCGCCGACGAGCGAGTGCTGCCGTACATGTTGTATTACGTCGTCCGGATTTGTACGTGTGCCCTGATCAAGCACGCGGAGTTCCAGTGGACCGGTTTGCGTTGAGAATATACGCGAACTTTATTGTGTTCGTGCGTTCCGAGAGACGACGAACACGCGTGCTAGTTGGAAATCGCAGCGCATTCTCCCGGGAATTGATTTTGATAGAGCTGAACGGCGGAAGCTGTTAGCGAGTGGGATCGCTACCCACGGGCATTTTGGGGCATTTTGGATTGCCAGCGGATTGGAATTCCGTGAGTGCTGTTTTCACAGTGACAGATAGCGTTGTTGGGATCAACGTGCATTACTTCGAGTGTTGGATCCGGACGTGTTTCGAGATTCTCATCGACATTTGATATAGTATGGATACAGACGCAGACGTGCGTGAGGATGAATCTCCTCCAGTGCTTCCCGCCGCCCCTGAGATAGGCCGCGAGGAAGGTGAATTACACGAGGCTGAGGCAGTCGACATTGCTGACTTGCCCCCTGACGTGCCTCCGGATACTGCCATTTTTTCGCCGTTGAGTCCAACGACGCCGGACCGTGGCGAGCGTGTTACGATTGAGCGCGGATCTGCAGCCCGAAGTCGACTGCGTGAAGACCTCGAGCGGAGACGTCGCGAAAATGAACGATTAGCTGAGCGTTTTGCCCGTGAAAGGGCTGAAGCGAAAGAGGAAGCAGCTCGACGAGAAGGCGACATGCTCAATGACGCATTGCAGCAAGAGATTGAGACATCGAAGACCCTACGTGAAGAGGTTGAACGATTTCGTCGTGAACGAGACGAATTGTTAGCCGAACGTGCGCGTCGTGAGAGTAGCCGCGAACGACCCGTGAGTCGACCCGAACCGGAAACGCCCGTGAGGCAGCCTGAACCGGAAAGGAACACTGAAACGGGGAATGAACCTCCGCCCCGAGTCGATACGGAGACTGAGGGTAGGGCGGAAGCTGAGGATGAAGGTACGAAAATTTTACGGGGATTATCGCGGGGAATAACGCAGACGGTTGCGGACGCCTTCGAAAAGGCCAACTTGAGCCGATCCCGTCGCCCCACTTCCAGTTTGAAGCCTGACAACTTCAAACTCGTCATCGACGGCCGAGATCAACGGCAATTCAATTTGGATTCGGCAGCGGTGATGCATACTTTAGCGGATGACCATTACTCGGTCGAGAAATTACGTTACTTATTACCGGTGCATCTACGGGACACCGTTGCACCAATTTTTGAGGAACACTTGCGGAAATACGAGGAGCTTTGCGATGAGCTACCGCACGGTCCGTCGTTTTACTTGAAATTGGATGCTGACAATGAAGAGCATGGAGCCTCGGTTCGTCGCATCCGTCGTCTTTGTAAGACGTATTGCGATAAAATTCTGGATTACTTTAGATCGACTTGCCGACCTCCGAGCACGCAGCAGGAGCTGCTCGACAAGCTGCGGAAGGTCACCCAGGCTTCAGTTCCGAAGAAGTCTGGGGAGCGGCATGTGCAAACGTATTGCACCAAATTTCAATCTGAAGCCCTGGCTTTTTGTTCCGTGTCCAGCCGCACGATGGATGATGTCGATATCCTCGACCAGCTTATCAGTGGGTTGACATCCAAGGAGTTGAGGACCCGTGTGCGGACTATGAGGAGCGGACATCCTGATAGTTACTTGACTTTTAAGTCGATGGTGGCGCTTATTACGCGGCTCGAGAACTACTCGCGAAAGTTGATGGAGGAGAAGGACCAAGGCCCTCCTAATCCGAAATCGAATAAACCGCCGCGAGGGCGGGGAGGTCGAGCTATGGCCTCCTATCAACAAGCCAAGCAAGATGCGGATAAACCGTCTGGGAATACGGATCCGCTGATCTTACGAGATCCTTCTTGGTGGTGCTAGAAGACGTGCAAGGACTGCGGATTCTTCTGGACCATCCATGATGAAGATGAACACGGAAATCGCGTGGTTTGCAACCGCGATCCGGACCGTTATTACTGTGCGATGTGGAAGCGCATTCGAAAGCAGAAGAAGCTACCCATATCGCGTTCCGATTGGGAGAAGCGTGATGATGCGTCACGCGAACGCCACGCGCGGATCGGAGCCTTCTAATGAAATTCAAACGGCCCTCACCGAGCTTGGAACCATAATGGCGACCATGGTGAGCGAGGTCAGAGGTATCAAGGATAGCAAATCGTCTTCTACACGACAGCGAGACGGACGATCACCTTCTAGACGATCGTCGCGCCGACATCGAAGCAAGAGCCCTGATCGAAAGGCCAATACTCCTCAAACAAGCCCGAGCCCCCGCCGTCGCCGCCATAGCCGGAGCTCTAGTCGCAATTCGCGCCGGCGCAGACGTCATCGACATTACGATGACGAATATGACGGAGGTCGATATCAGGATAGTTCGGGACATTCGAGCGCAACTTTCGCGTTCCAGTCTCTATGCGACGCGCCGCCATCGTCGGGAGTTGTCTTTTACCCGACGGCGCGACCCGCCCGAGTCTCCGATGATGTTGCCGATGCCGCTGTGACGAGCAGCCATCGCTTGCAACAGGAGCATAATACCACCAACGCTCGGATCGTTCGGTGGCCATCTACATCGTATGTGGAAGCAATATCAGATGCCACTTTGGATTCTCAGCACTACTGGGGAGACTCAGACTCGGAGACCGACGAGCCGCAGGTTCCAGTGTCCCCCCATTCGTCAATGTGCATGTCTTGCAGGGCAGTTCACGATGATGACGTTAGACCTTTTGAGTTGACGTCGGGAACGACGTCTTCTTTTAGCAGCCGAAGCGGCGAGCGCCAATATAGATTCAGAGGCGAGATGTGGAACGCCAGATATGGCATCGGTGACGATGCAGATGCCGGGCGATGCGAAACCGGAGATACGATGTCATCACACTGCACTTTCGCCGAGCGATGGGGAAAAGATCGAGCAAGACCTCATCACCATCGGTTGTTTGGACCCTGGTACACTTACGTTTATAGTTGGTCATATTTACAGACGACGAGACGGGCCGAAGTTCGCAACGACTTTAGGCGTGGATGGAATGGCTGATGTCTCCTATATTTGTCGTGGGATGGTCGAAAAACTGGAAAAGGATAGTATCATCCTTGACCGGGGTGATCTTCCAGTCGAGCGCACCCTGTATGGGTCAGGATTGAATAAGACGACTATCCACAAATGGGTAGCATTACGAATTGCGCTTGCGGACGACGTGGCCGTTCCAGTGGTTGCTATTGTGGCCGATACTAATCATCTATTTTTGCTGGGGGCGCGCGATATTCGGGTGCTGTGAGCCATAGTGGACTAACCGCGAAATCGCATTGCGTTTCTCCACACACAAGTCGCTTATGGGCGCAAGAAGTTAAAGGTGCAGGATCGACGAGTCGATTCTCCAATTTTGACGTTCAGAACAACTTATGACGAGCGCAATCCCGTGGTAGTTCAGGTTTATGTGCAACAGCACCGTGCGATGCAAAAGAGCCTGAGCACAGTTGAGAACCGAGTCTACGCTCGCTTGTGCAAGATTGAAGACCTCCAGCGTCCACCGCCGAAACGAGCGGGAGCTTCGACGACTTGGGGAGTCCCTCCAGTTACGCCTTCTCAAAGTTCGAACAGCGATGCCTATGAAGTGATAGCCTATGCTGCGCGCACGATGAAGGTCGAGCCAGGGCGCACCTACTGCGTGCCAGTCGCTCTTTCAGAGCCCATTGAAACCGGGCAAGTTTTTGTTGCTATGTCTTATGGGTACGAGCAACTCGGGGTAGTCGATGGAATGTGTTCTTCTCCTGAGGATCATGATAAGTTCGCAGCTCGAGTGGCGATATCATCTACCCAGGATGTGCCGACCGTGATTACTCAAGGTGAAGTTCTTGCTTTGGGCGATATTGTTCGTTTTGATGACGAGCTGAATGCTGAGACGGTCGACGATGTAACGAAGGATGGTGAAGCCGAATCTAACAAGGCTAACCTACCATTCACTGTTTCGGTCGCAAGCCATCTGACTCAAGGCGATGCGGCTCCCGAACCGATGCTTTTGAGCTCGGTGCAGAAGGCGTCTCCTTCTGCCGATAAGAAGAAGAATTCTCGTCAAGAATCGCTCGGTAACGACGCTTTCGACCGACGAACTGACAAGGAGGAAAAGAAATGCCGAGAAGTTACAGAAGGCGAGATTCGCCGAAGGTTTGAAAAGGTCCACTGGGTGCCGGTCACGTATCGCAAGGTTGTGATGCTCTTTAGCGGCGCCGGAGGAAGTACTTTAGGACTGCAACGAGCAAATGAGTTGTGTGGGACGTCGTTTCGAGTCGTCCTTGCTCTTGGCTCTTCAAAAGCTGCCAACAAGATTCATCAGAAGAATTTTCCGAAGATACACGTGGTTCAGCACACGCTCTGCGGACGATATGACACGACCCTCCGATTGATCAAGGCTTATTTGCCTGAAGCGGAATGGTCATCGTCGATGTGTATCGCGTCTCCACCCTGCGTTCATTCAGCACTCTGCAACTTGACATCCAGAGATGTGGGCAGGGGAGTTACGGCCACTACTTGGACGACGAAGCTGTGCAAAATGGCTGGCTTCATGATGTGGCTGATCGAACAGGAGGCGTCCATTATTTCTTATATAGCGCGCTTACACCCTTACGTGTACGTCGTCAATTTTCACGATATCACGCCCACTCTGATGAGCTCTCGCGTGCGATTGTTGGTTTCCAGTCACCCACTGCACTTGCAAGAGGCTCCGAAGATATGTGTGAATATGCAACAAAAATTTGCTGCACCCTTAGGTTACGCTCATGAACGCCACCTACTCCAGCTGAATAATTCCAGAGAGCTACACTATTATGTGTGCGACACTGGAACATTTCACACCTATCTCTACACGAGGGTTTTCTCTCCGTAATACGGCATTCCCTCGTTCCTTCCTTCCTTCCTTACCCTTCCGCAATTATATTTCCATGACTATGAAGAACCCAGTCTGAAGCTCTTTTCCAACATGGAGCAGGCCTCCAGGTGCGTACCGTCAGGTACGGGGTTTTCTGTTTAATTAACAGAGGCTTCGTTCCTCGTTGTCAGTGTAAACGCCTCTATGGGACATAATGTCCTTAAGGAGTTAGGGCTTAAATCCCTACCTTGTGTAGTAGCATGTGGCAATCGAAATGGTCTGTACACGCCTAAGACTGCACGCAGCCTCTACCATGTACCCGGAGAGGGTCAAATCTCTCCAGGTTATGGGCCCATATGCGTAGGTGTGTCAGCCCAACTGTGTTGTACGTATAAATGGAGTGATCAATTTGCGCCTGATCACGAGTACAATGCGACAATGTGTTTGGCGGTGGTCTACTGTACATATTTGTTATGTGGCGGTATATGCCCACCAGTTAATTTGGTTTGTGGCCGAGTTGGGTCGGTCACTGGTCATGTGCACTCGCATAGCCAATAAAATTAAATTTTTTCCTACACTAGCCGCGGAAACTTGTACGGGTTTTTCCTCCTATTCCCCAACAAAAGACTGACTACTCGAGAATTAATCCATTGCTCAGTCTCAAGTCATCCTGTTTTTAAATAGCATGTTGATTTGTTTGGTCTTGTAAATAAGCCCACGCTTAAAATAGCGTACTGTACATATAACCCGCACTCGAGAAACCCTTAATTTTTATGTGTCGAATATGTCTATCAATCCTATAACCTATTCCTTAATAGGTCACAATCATGTCAAAACAAAAACCAATATCCACTACGGATATCTACAAACAAGAACAAATCCTCGTTGATAAGATTAACGCAGGATTGCGTTTCCAAGACAACTCAACCAAGGTCTCTCTAATACCGACTGGATCAAACACTGCAAAACTTATGCTGGTTTCTTGTACACATTTTTTAATCTGGAATCACAAGACAAACCAGCACTCGCTATGTGGCCTCAATCAAAGAAGATATATGCACTTACTGCACATCCTAATAAGCTACGTGCAGTAATGCTTTTAGCTTACCATTACTATGAGACAGTGTCTTGTACAGATGTTACTGAGCTTAAATCTCAGTTTAATCGAATGTCTTTAAATGTTAATTGTTATGCCCATGTATTTGTCGAACAACTCCTTGCTTTCCAATCTCAGGCAAAGCAATTAAATAATGATGAAGCATCAATCCAATTTAATAACTCCATAATCACCCTTAAAGCTCACGGGGAGATCTACCGTCTATATGCTAACCCCTCGGATCACGAGCGCTATTCTCAATCTGTATTGGAATGGTGTAAACTCTACGAGACACGCTCTGGGAACAACTCGATTCACGATCCTGAATTGTTAAAGCTAGTTGATCCTAACGACGTTCGTCCGTTATTGGAGTTCTTGTTAAAGATATACAATGAAACAAAGTTTTCCTCTAACCGACGCTTGGATAAACCCGCTTCCTGGATCCCTTACATCCCTGGTACTACCGCTACCAAGCCACCTAAGGTATTATTGATGGATACTATTCATCAATCCCTCGACTCTCTAAACAACGCTTACTCGTTGTTAGCTACTGTAGCTGGACAGTCTGGCTTCAACGCTCGTAACCTTCGTAATGCAAAAGATAAAGCATCGACAATTTTACCTCGTGGCACGTCGTACTATCGTCCACCTTCAAATTATAACGTCAAAGGTGCCAGCTTCGATCGTCCTGTCTACTCACCCTCCTCTAACCGCAATGCACGTTCTAATGTGCCTCTTATGGACCGGGCTACCTATCAAGTTGATCGTCTTCGCCACCTGTTTGGTAAATTACAGGAAGCGAATCCCAACCCCTCTACCGACTCTAAAATGGTACAGGAGGAAATGAAAGCTTACTGAGCACCCTCTGGACAACCGCTTCTCAAGCTTCGACACAGTCCTTAGATCCTGACGAAGCCACCCAAGTTCATCTCTACTTATCTCGAGTTGATACTATGTCCAATACCATTGTGAGCCTCTTAGAAGCCGATAAGGAATCTCATGTTTCAGAAGAAAAGTATCAAACTGAACATCTGCTCCTGAAACACCCCCCAGTGATGCGGAGCAGAGGGGGACTGCTGATACAGAGAAAATGTTCCACACTTTCCTGCCCATTAAAGGTGATGAAATCGACAACATCCCACAGCCGCTATTGCAGCACATAAATGATAAAGCTCATAATGCTATCGTTCGTCGTCAAGCTCGGGAAACTTCTTCGCACTCTGAGCTCCCCAATAATCTACCCAACGAAAATAATGAAGATGGCACAGATCCCCCTGTGTTGCTACCAAAATTAAACACTGGTTTTACACTCGTCGTTGTGCCTTCCGAACAAACGCAAAGTTTCATGACACAGTACGTGTTTGGTCAAAGCTCAACACATGCCTGTTATGCAACAATGCTTAAACTGTACAACGAGTACAATTTGCCGCTAATGACTACGCCAGGATATGCTGACACATGTGCTTCTCAACAAGTAATTAACTTTAAACGGTATGCTGATCCTATCCACATCGTAAAGCTGCCCGAGTCCTTATCACCTGCTATCCAGACTGCTACGGATACGCAGAGTATCACACATGCTATGATTATAAGGACTGTCATTCCCGCTCTCCCAAAGCATCCAAATGTGGGATATGTAAAGCTAGACGTTGCGCTTTTCCTACCCAAGCAAAACGACCATAACGATCCCGATCTGCACATCATCAGTATGACTCAATGGGGAGAAGATAAACTTGGTATACATCTTTATGGAGTTGAATTTAAAGGACAATCATCTATCCAGAGTAAAATTGATGATAATGTCAAGATTACTTTGTTTAGACTCAGTAACCTGTTGCCTACTCTACCAATTTATTCGCTACAACAAGCAAAAGCGCGTAAAATGGAACTTCGCTCACTACAGTTCAGACTATGTGCTTTTAATGAACAACGCGAAATGCTTAAACTATATTCCACCCTCATGGAACGCGTAATTTACGTCCCATGGCTTAAAACCATCCTGGAGTCAATGCATTCGCAGCTGCCTTACATACGCAAGCACTTCCCACCTCCCGTATGACGCAAGGTTACCACACGTTTGCTTCATACAGCAACTTCGTCTCCTAGCCCACGAACACCTACTGTAACTCTACTTTGCTCTGGGATGTCCACTCCTGCATTCTTGGCTTGCGCTTCTAATGACTTGCAAATCAACATCAACGTTAAAGTTCTTGTTGAGAGCGACGACAATATCACGCACATGCTACGAAGACGTTTTGGTAATTCCATCGAAGTTTTCCCATCCCTACCTAAGTTTCTGACATATCTCCATCGAGCATCGGACGTTGAACGTGCACGATATTACACCGATATAGTGGAATTGACATCACCATGCACAAATCGCAACATAATCAATGGGAGATCCATTTCCACCTTCGAGCGTGATATGGATGATTCCTTGTTTCCAAGTGCTCTAAGTGTACTTGAGCTTTTAAAGCCGCTCGTTCTTTTCATGGAAATGACACCACCACACTCCGCATCGTATGAAGACCATATACGAGTTGCTAATCTCATCTTCTCAACGATGCACTATACGGTGGATATATGTGACCGATTTCCATGCTATCTGTGTGGAGATTATCAAGCCAGAGAAAGATGGATCCTCGTTGCACGCAAATATAACACCGGCCCTCTTGATCTGCTTTCATGGCCTAACAAACGAGTCACTTCCTTTCTGGACATTGCAGACCACGCTAATTCCATCAGTCGCAAGTTAATAGTCGACGAACCTTGGACGCAGGTCTTTCCTGACATACCATTCGTGTCCACACCTAAAACCTACAACATTTTTTAGTCGTACAGGATCCGTGCGCTTAACTGTGACTGAGCTTGAAACCTTAACTATGCTGTTCCTTCGTCTGCACTCTAATAAAACAGTCGAACATCCCAGTCAAGATGAAATGGAGGGCATTTCTAACTTTCGCCTGGGATTCTTGACTAATTCAAGAAAACCACTTGCTTGCATGAGATCCCCTATTGAACTCAAAGCTTTCGTGCTCCTCTATAATATTATGGGACGCTTATTCCCTAAATCTATCACATTACCTGTGTCCTTTCGTATTACAACTATCGAATCTAACCAACCATCTCACAGGTTATTTTGAAAAAACCCTCTACTTCCTCCATCATTTACATCACTGGTGGAAGACATACAGGCGGAGACACAACAGTTTCTAACTCCTCTTCTAAACACCAGGCACATATAAATGCTTTTGGCGAAACCTATACCTTCCTAACACATGATGCCGGAATCGACAAGACTGCTTCTCTCGAACCTGTTACTGGTTTTCTTTGGCTTTGCCAAGCATACCATCATAATAATGAAAATCAAGACACGCGTCGTTTAGTACAAGCACTGGTCACCTATACTTCTCCTGTATTTCACGATTCTTTTGTCTTCTACCCTCAGGAAAATCGTCTCGAATTTATCGATAAAATGTTTGCTTTAAGTGACATGCATCTGTCCCAAAGCAGATATCTGGGCTTTATTACATCAAGCGATAGGAAGATGGGTGCCAAAGTTCATTCTATATACACTCCTACTCCTACCATTCGTGGATTTGCTAATATGCTCGTGTACGATCCACGACTCGATCGCATTCGACACTACTCAACTCGCGAATTGGCACGCGCCAATAACTTCACAGCGCACCAAATCAATTTTCTTTTGTCTTTGTCCCCGGACCTATGCTGTGATATAATCGCTAATGCTATTCCAGCTGGAACATATCATATAATTTATAAACATTTGTGTCAGCTTGTCTATGACTTGCGTAAATTAACGCTATCACCATCGTTTGACCCTGATCATGCCTCTCTAACCAAAAACTACAGGTCAACCTTCTTCACAAACATATTCCCAACAGATACATCCTCAATATTACACCAGAGTTCCATTACAATGTTCTACATCTCCAATAAAAAACTCTCATGTTGTGATAATCTTGCTCATAACCACGAACTTCCATCTTTTCATCTCGATTCCGTAGCTCATGTCTTCCTTTCTAACACCTCATCCGCAGATATATCATCCCCTACTAAAGAAAGACAAATTCCTCTTATAACGCCAAGACAGCTCCATGAGAAGCATGCGCCCTTCGATAAGAAAGTTCATGCCAGGGGCACCCTTGCATTTCGAGATACGCAACAGCGAGCTACCAATTTTCACAACATCCACCATTCTAGTGATTCTCAAGCTATAAAAGCTGTTCAGGTTATTGCCAGTCCTGGACACCACCCATCTGACGTACCCTACCGTAAGTTCTGTGTGGATTGTACGATTCATAAAAAACGCTTTCCTCATCCACATCACCTTACCAAGCAACCATCATTCGAAAAAATTTTTCAACCTGGTGAAGCCTGGGCATGTGACGGTGGTTACGTATCCGTTCTCTCTGAATGGGGATCCTTTCGACATATCATTGTTTTTAAGTGTCTCATTTCTAAATTTTAGTTAGTGTACTTTTGTCGTAGCACTAATTCCAGCGAATTTTGTAACGCCCTTGAGTTTGTCCGCAATTTTTGCTCTACTTATGTTCATGTACAACTCAAACAAATCTATTGTGATTCCTTTAAACCCTATTTATCTCAGCATGTTACAACCCCCTTTCGTGTGGAACATGGTATTAACATGTCCGCGTTCCCCCCTTAGTTACATGCCATCCAATCGTATAATCTCCTCCTTATAATTGTCCGAGAAACCTACATTTGGGATTTTACAGCATTGTAGGCTGAACGTCAATTAGCCAAACGCGGCATATATTGTTAGATTTACGCGGAGGTTTGGGGGGAGTGTTAGGGGATACTGTGAATGACGTCATCCATCCTCGGACCCTTATATAACACCCCATGTTAATCATTTAGCCGATGTTGTCCTTAATCCTGAAAACGGCCAAGTCCGTGTTTCCTCTAAACTGACTTTCCTCATCTTATTTCTAAATCTCCTCCTGATTATGAACAGCATCCACCTCCCGCACCTTCACCCGACATTCCCTTCTCTGTTCACAGCACCCCCAATGATGCGGCGCAGAGGGGGAATGCTATGCCTACCGACACTGACCATGAGAGGGGGACTCCTTCTTCTCATCCCCATGCTCCCTCTCCCGCTCCCGCATGTGCTTCAGCTGCCTCTGCACCCGCCACTTCCGCCACCACACCTACATCTGAAGGGTCTTCCAACACTTTGCCACTTTTACCATCTTATCGGTCTCTCTATTCCCAGGATGTCCTCCGTCTCACCCGTGGTCCTGATCACCCTCAACCTCGTCGCAAAACCAATCTCAAGGATGTTCTTACTCGTCCTGCCTCGCCTACTGTTTCCGCTTATAAACAAGCCGGTGGTACGCTTGCCGACTTCAAGTATGACCTCTCCAAGCAGTACATAACTTTCTGCGACCCCACCCTCCACTCCCTTCATCTTGCTCATGGCATCCACTGGACGGCTATACCTCCAGAGGGGGAATTTACACCATCACTTCATCACCATGTGCACCAAGCGATTTCACAGTCCTCTTCAGTTATGTGTCATAGGAGCCATAGCCACCCATCGCCTGATGCTCCTCATGTTCACTTCTGCGACAACATCAACCTTGCAGACTTTCACCTTCCTCGAGCTCTCGTTCATTTAATCTCTGAACATGCTCACGCCTTTCAAGTTCCTCCCGCTCAATATGTTTATGCTTTGTTCACGCCCCACTCCATTCTGGATCATAATGACGCTTCTTATGGTGCCTCCGAGCCTCATCTCTCCGCCATCGAAGACTATATCACCATGCAATCGCATTACATTGAGGCCCACCTTGGTGATGCTCCTCTACTAGTCGTTCAACTCGTCGAAGATCCCGATCACGCTCATCTGCACGATAATGTCGCTTCTTACGAGATTACTCATCTGACGACGACTCATGACCCCAGCACGGT
Source organism: Chrysophaeum taylorii (assembly GCA_029834535.1). NCBI lineage: Eukaryota > Pelagophyceae > Pelagomonadales > Pelagomonadaceae > Chrysophaeum > Chrysophaeum taylorii. The sequence goes on along the minus strand of JAQMWT010000587.1, from coordinate 34,692 downwards.
TGGTTCGGACGAATACAAGATTCAAAGCCAAGGATATCAAAATTGATGAATATGAGTTGAACTGCCTCAAAGGTCTCTCAGACGCTGATCGCAAAGCTTACGTCGCCGCCATCTCCAAAGAGATTTTTGATATTGTTAAGTTTGGCTGCTTTAAACTAGCGCTGCCAATGGTCAACTCAAAGCCTATTGACACCCGCCTCGTCCTACGTATAAAAACCAACGCTGCTGGTCAGTACATTAAACATAAAGCACGCCTGGTCCTACGAGGATTCTTAGCCTCTCTGGGCACCGATTTTTTCAACACATTCAGCCCTATGGCACAGCTTACTGGCATCCGTTGTGTTCTGGCGCTAGCAGCTCATCTGCGACTTCCCGTCTACCATGTCGACGTCCCTAACGCTTTTGTTCAAGCTCCCATCGACTCTCATGTCTATGTCAAACTGCCACAAGGCATTTACCTTCTCGATCCCGAAGATACTAAATACCAAGGCCGTCGTCTCCCAAAGCTACTTAAATCTCTCTATGGATTACGTCAGAGCCCTGCCCTTTGGAATCAAACCATAAACGGCTTCTTTGATTCATTAGGCTATACACGATTTCGAACAGACACCTGCATTTACGCTAAAGATTAAGCTGACGCTACATTTCTAATTTGCACGCTCTCAGTAGACGACGTCGTCATTACTTGCACTTCGGAAACTCTACGTCGTGAGTTCCAGCAAGCCCTGAAAAAGGAATACTCAGTCGACACCTTCGAGGAAGTCCATACTCTCTTAGGCATGCGCATAACGCGTACAACTGATGGTTCTATATCACTGGACTGTCAGGCTAAACTTGACGCATTGTTCGAAGAGTACCCCATTTTAATGCAGTTACGTCCCACTTCCACGCCGATGTCACCATCAACCACGTATAAAACTGGAGAGCCATCTTCTGATATGGACAAGTTCATCCTTCACACTTTCTCCACTCTACTCGGCAAGCTCACGCTTGTCCAATTGGCCTGTCGCCCCGATCTATCACAAAGTCTTAGTCGTTGCTCTCGAGGAATGCATAATCCAGCATTTCTACATGTTCAAGTACTAACAGGAACGCTCCCCTATTTGCGCAAGCCCGAAAATCGCAATCTTCGCCTCTGGTACTACTCTGGCTCTTCCGCTCTAATGGACCATCTTCGACTTCTTATCGGTAATCGTACTGACATGACCACCATGTTGGATTACACTAAAGAACAAGTTAATTCAGGTAATTTTGATCCACCGGTCGCGTTCGTTGATGCCGACAATGCACCCTCTTATGAACAAGACCGCAAGTCTACAACCGGTTACGCTATCTTTTTGTTTGGTTCTCTCATCACTTGGAAGTCTAAGTTGCAGCCTATTACGGCCACTTCTACGCATGAGAGTGAACTTATCGCCCTTAATATGTGTGCCGATGATGTGGTCTGGTTACGCAAATTGCTAACGGAAATGGCATTCGCTATAAATCCTCACTTCTATCTCCGCCAACCTTCAGGGAAAGACTTGCTACTAGATTATGATGCTCACGACAATCCCCTCCCATCGGACACGTCGTTCATACGTAACAGTCCCATACTTGGAGACTCTGCCTCTGCTATTCATCTATCCGACAATCCCGACAGTGCGACTAAGGCCAAAGCTATCAGCACACGCTGGTTCCGTATTCGCGACTACGTACAGTTAAAACGTACAAGTGCAGGCCAGTAAGTTCACCTAGTCCCAATCTCTAACCCCAGTAAGTTCACCTGGTCCCAGTAAGTTTCATATAAGTTCACCTGGTCAGTAAGTTGACCTAGCTCACACCAACTCCTTTGAGCTCGTCGCTCTCGCCTCCGCCAATCTAAGCTGCTTTGATCCGCACGCGCCGCCAACCTTTGAGTTCACTCTAAAAACCCTTTACTCTAAAAACCCCAGTATGTTCACCTGGTCCCGGTTTCACCTGGTCACTCAGTTCACCTAGTCCCAATCTCAAACCCCAGTAAGTTCACGTGGTCCCAGTAAGTTCACCTATAGTGCGCGTGTAGACGCCGGTAGGGGGCTTATCGGTATTGCGCAGCACGTGTGGGGTAGGGTGGAGTCGTCGACCCAGATGAGTATATCCTCGGGGATGCCGATCGACAGAGAGCCACGTAGAGATGGACGTGGCAGAAGACGGGCTTGGGAAAGAGGACGCCGACCTCGCGGGGCGTCTGGCCCTGGCTCTTGTTGATCGTTTGGCGTAGGCGGGCCTTAAGCGATACAGGTTGGAGGAGCCTCGGTGACAACGACACGACCGATCATGTATCTGGTACCGTTGCAGTGGCCGTGCGACGGGTCGAGGTTGCGAAGACATTAAGCTCGCGATCAAAGTCAGCATGCCGTTGGTTGTCAGGGAGTTGAAAACTCTACTGTAAAGAGCGAGGCGTCGTCTTCCGACCCAGCCTAGTCAGCCGAAAAGAACTCCGACGCCTCGTCTCCGGGAAAAAAAGGCCGCGGTCATGCGCGCGTTGTCAGCATCGACAACATCGTTTCGACGGGGCGTGAGAATGGCGCGCTGAAAGAGCCGCCACGGGTCGTGGAAATAGTCTGCGAGGTCGCCGTAGACGGCTTGGAGGATCACTGTCTGGCTCTCGCGCCTACCTGATCCTTACTCTCGCGCCTACCTGATCCTTACCCTAAATCGAGGGACAGACAAACATCTGTCGATTAGTAATTAGGACAAGTGCAGGCCAGTAAGTTCACCTACTCCCAATCTCTAACCCCAGCATTTTCACCCCATTAAGTTCACCTAGTCCCAATCTCTAACCCCAGTAAATTCGGTGTAAACCCAATCTCTATAGTTCGGCGTAAACCCAAACCCACTCACCCCACTCTCCTTTGAGTTCGTCGCTCTCACCCCCGCCAATCTAAGCTGCTTTGATCCGCACACGCCGCTAAGCTTTGAGTTTATTCTAAAAGCCCCGTAAGTTTGCACTTGGTCTCAGTAAGTTCACCTGGTCACTTAGTTCACCTAATCCCAATCTCTAACCCCAGTAAGTTCACCTGGTTCCAGTAAGTTCACCTGGTTCCAGTAAGTTCACCTGGCCCCAGTAAGTTCACTTACAGTGCGCGTGTAGACGCCGGGAGGGGGCTTATCGGTATTGCGCAGCACGTGTGGGGTAGGGTGGAGTCGTCGACTCAGAAGAGGATATCCTCGGGGTTGCCGATCGACAGAGAGCCACGTAGAGCTGGACGTGGCAGAAGACGGGCTTGGGCAAGAGGACGCCGACCTCGCGGGGCGTCTGGCCCTGGCTCTTGGTGATCGAGCGAGGCGTCGTCTTCCGACCCAGCCTAGTCAGCCGAAAAGAACTCCGACGCCTCGTCTCCGGGGAAAAAAGGCCGCGGTCATGCGCGCGTTGTCAGCATCGACAACATCGTTTCGACGGGGCGTGAGAATGGCGCGCTGAAAGAGCCGCCGCGGGTCGTGGAAATAGTCTGCGAGGTCGCCGTAGACGGCTTGGAGGATCACTGTCTGGCTCTCGCGCCTACCTGATCCTTACTCTCGCGCCAACCTGATCCTTACCCTAAATCGAGGGACAAACAGACAAACAAACAGACAGACAGACAAACATTTGTCGATTCGTAGTTAGGACAAGTGCAGGCCAGTAAGTTCACCCAGTCCCAATCTCTAACCCCAGAAAGCTCACTCTGTCCCAGTAAGTTCACCTAGTCCCAATCTCTAACCCCAGTAAGTTCGGCGTATCCTGTCAGCTTTAAGCTCATCTTCAGTACATATGATGAGCACAAGGCAAAATTCTGGCATCTCGGTTTTATTATAACATTTGTACACGCCACATGTAATTTTGACAACCCTTTAATGGGTGGGAAAGCGGTGAAAGCGAATACTTACGATATAGCGGCACCTGAATGCGCTGCTGATGTACAGCAATGAGCTAAGATGAACGTTACCCACAAACCTGTCTGTTGTGCTTCAGCAGCTGCTGCGAAGACTTAAGCCTACACTGGGATCCTTAAGGCTGAGGGACAGAGTACCTGGTGGGGACGCACCAAGAGCAGAGATATTCCCTGACATCATCGCAAGTGCGTCAAATTTGGTAAATGTTTAAGCAGGAGCTTGCTCAGGACTCGATGTTTGCGATTAGACAGTTGTTGGACAGTTGCCTTGGGTGCCTGGCGTGACGGCGCAGATTATGTCCTATCACCGACAAATAGGTTTGATGCTTCCGATTAGTGTGGAACTAGTTTGAGCAACGCTGGAGTTAGAGCATTAAAAGGTGATATAACATGCACCACCACTATTCACGTGGTTCAGGGTAGAATTGCGCTGTCTGCAGCATCTGCTTTAGTGGGATTCATCTTAAAAGGAATATCCATATCATCATTGCATTTCACATTTTAATGAGCCAGTATCTTTACATAGCAGGGGCTAGTTTAAAGTCATTGCATATAATAAGTGGTAAGGATTAACCATCTTGTTGAGCTATGGGTTGTTGTAGTTTCTATAACGTGCGAAATGGTTGAAGAGCGAGCTCCAAAGGGTTTAGTAAACTATCAAGAGTTTGGTATCGGAAAACACATGTACGTATCCTAACTACTAAATCGACAGATGTTTGTCTGTTTGTCTGTTTGTTTGTTTGTCTGTCCCTCGATTTAGGTAGTGATTGTAAATCTATGAGCCAGGCAGGTGGTCCTGCTGCCCTGATGGCTTACGCCGAACTTACTAAGCTGGAGATTGGGACTAGTGAACTTACTGGGACCAGGTGAACTTTCTAAGCTGGTATTGGACTAGTGAACTACGGCCTGCACTTGTCCTAATTCCACAATCGACAGATGTTTGTCTTGTCTGTCTGGTCGGCGTCCTCTTGCTCAAGCCCGTCTTCTGCCACGTCCAGCTCTACGTGGCTCTCTGTCGATCGGCAACCTTTGAGGATATCCTCTTCTGAGTCGACGACCCAATCTACCCACATCGTGCTGCGCAGCCGATAAGCCCTCCCGGCGTCTACACGCGCACTGTAAGTGAACTGTCGGGGCCAGGTGAACTGTCAAACCAGGCAACCTATTGAACCAGGTGGAATTTATTACAAGCTGAGATTGGGGGATTAGGTGAACTATGACCAGGTGAACTCCATTGAGACCAAGTGCAAACTTACGGGCTTTTAGGTAAACTCAAAGCTAAGGCGTGTGATCAAAGCAGCTGGACTGGTAAGAGAGCGACGAACCAAAGGAGAGTGGGGTGAGTGGGTTTGGGTTTACGCTAAACTTATAGAGATCAGTTTACACCTGAATTTGTACTGGGGTTAGAGATTGGGACGGTGAACTAGTGGGGTGAAAATGCTGGGGTTAGGAGATTGGGAGTAGGTGAACTTACTGGCCTGCACTTGTCCTAATTACCAATCGACAGATGTTTGGTCTGTCCCTCGATTTAGGTAAGGATCAGGTAGGCGCGAGAGTGGCGATCGTAGTTAGCCAGACAGTGATCCCCTGCCGTCTACGGCGACCTCGCAGACTATTTCCACGACCCGTGGCGGCTCTTTCAGCGCGCTATCGCCCTGTCGAAACGATGTTGTCGATGCTACAACGCGCGCATGACCGCGTCTTTTTTCCCGGAGATGAGGCGTCGGAGTTCTCGGTTGATCAGGTTGGTCGAAGACGACGCCCGCTCTTTACAGGGTTTTCAACTCCTGACAACCAACGGCATGCTGACTTATCGCGAGCTTAATGTCTTCGCAACCCGACCCGTCGCATGCCACTGCAATGGTACCATACACGATCGGTCGTCGTTGTCACTTCGAGGTCCTCCAACCTGTATCGCTTAAGGCCCGCCTACGCCAAACGATCAACAAGAGCCAGGCCACGCCCCGCGAGGTCGGCGTCCTCTTCTGCTCGTCCGTCCATCTCTACGTGGCTCTCTGTCGATCGGCATCCCTGAGATATACTCATCTGGGTCAGACGACTCCACCCTACTCCCACGTTACATACGATAAGCCCCCTACCGGCGTCTACACGCACCATAGGGAACTACTGGGACCATGCGTTTTAACTGTACGTAGTCGCGAATACGGAACCAGCGTGTGCTGATAGCTTTGGCCTTAGTCGCACTGTCGGGATTGTTGGATAGATGAATAGCAGAGGCAGAGTCTCCAAGTATAGGACTGTTACGTATGAACGACATGTCCGATGGGAGGGGATTGTCATGAGCATCATAATCTAGTAGCAAGTCTTTCCCTGAAGGTTGGCGAAGATAGAAGTGAGGATTTATAGCGAATGCCATTTCCGTTAACAATTTGCGTAACCAGACCACATCATCGGCACACATATTAAGGGCGATAAGTTCACTCTCATGCGTAGAAGTAGCCGCAATAGGCTGCAACTTAGACTTCCAAGTGATGAGAGAACCAAACAAAAAGATAGCGTAACCGGTTGTAGACTTGCGGTCTTGTTCATAAGAGGGTGCATTGTCGGCATCAACGAACGCGACCAGTGGATCGAAATTACCTAAATTAACTTGTTCTTTAGTGTAATCCAACATGGTGGCCATGTCAGTACGATTACCGATAAGAAGTCGAAGATGGTCCATTAGAGCGGAAGAGCCAGAGTAGTACCAGAGGCGAAGATTGCGATTTTCGGGCTTGCGCAAGTAGCGGAGCGTTCCTGTTAGTACTTGAACATGTAGAAATGCTGGATTATGCATTCCTCGAGAGCAACGACTAAGACTTTGTGATAGATCGGGGCGACAGGCCAATTGGACAAACGTGAGCTTGCCGAGTAGAGTGGAGAAGGTGTGAAGGATGAACTTGTCCATATCAGAAGATGGCTCTCCAGTTTTATACGTGGTTGATGGTGACATCGGTGTGGAAGTGGGACGTAACTGCATTAAAATGGGGTACTCTTCGAACAATGCATCAAGTTTAGCCTGACAGTCCAGTGATATAGAACCATCAGTTGTACGCGTTATGCGCATGCCTAAGAGAGTATGGACTTCCTCGAAGGTGTCGACTGAGTATTCCTTTTTCAGGGCTTGCTGGAACTCACGACGTAGAGTTTCCGAAGTGCAAGTAATGACGACGTCGTCTACTGAGAGCGTGCAAATTAGAAATGTAGCGTCAGCTTGGACTTTAGCGTAAATGCAGGTGTCTGTTCGAAATCGTGTATAGCCTAATGAATCAAAGAAGCCGTTTATGGTTTGATTCCAAAGGGCAGGGCTCTGACGTAATCCATAGAGAGATTTAAGTAGCTTTGGGAGACGACGGCCTTGGTATTTAGTATCTTCGGGATCGAGAAGGTAAATGCCTTGTGGCAGTTTGACATAGACATGAGAGTCGATGGGAGCTTGAACAAAAGCGTTAGGGACGTCGACATGGTAGACGGAAGTCGCAGATGAGCTGCTAGCGCCAGAACACAACGGATGCCAGTAAGCTGTGCCATAGGGCTGAATGTGTTGAAAAATCGGTGCCCAGAGAGGCTAAGAATCCTCGTAGGACCAGGCGTGCTTTATGTTTAATGTACTGACCAGCAGCGTTGGTTTTTATACGTAGGACGAGGCGGGTGTCAATAGGCTTTGAGTTGACCATTGGCAGCGCTAGTTTAAAGCAGCCAAACTTAACAATATCAAAAATCTCTTTGGAGATGGCGGCGACATAAGCTTTGCGATCAGCGTCTGAGAGACCTTTGAGGCAGTTCAACTCATATTCATCAATTTTGATATCTTTGGCTTGAATCTTGTATTCGTCCGAACCAACCGTGCTGGGGTCATGAGTCGTCGTCAGATGAGTAATTGCGTAAGAAGCGACATTATCGTGCAGATGAGCGTGATCGGGATCTTCGACGAGTTGAACAACTAGTAGAGGAGCATCACCAAGGTGGGCCTCAATGTAATGCGATTGCACGGTGATATAGTCTTCGATGGCGGAGAGATGAGGCTCGGAGGCACCATAAGAAGCGTCATTATGATCCAAAATGGAGTGGGGCGTGAACAAAGCATAAACATATTGAGCGGGAGGAACTTGAAAGGCGTGAGCATGTTCAGAAATTAAATGAACGAGAGCTTGAGGAAGGTGAAAGTCTGCAAGGTTGACGTCGTCGCAGAAGTGAACATGAGGAGCATCAGGCGATGGGTGGCTATGGCTCCTATGACACATAACTGAAGAGGACTGTGAAATCGCTTGGTGCACATGGTGATGAAGTGATGGTGTAAATTCCCCTCTGGAGGTATAGCCGTCCAGTGGATGCCATGAGCAAGATGAAGGGAGTGGAGGGTGGGGTCGCAGAAAGTTATGTACTGCTTGGAGAGGTCATACTTGAAGTCGGCAAGCGTACCACCGGCTTGTTTATAAGCGGCAACAGTAGGCGAGGCAAGACGAGTAAGAACATCCTTGAGATTGGTTTTGCGACGAGGTTGAGGGTGATGAGGACCACGGGTGAGACGGAGGACATCCTGGGAATAGAGAGACCGATAAGATGGTAAAAGTGGCAAAGTGTTGGAAGACACTTCAGATGTAGGTGTGGTGGCGGAAGTAGCGGGTGCAGAAGCAGCTGGAGCACATGCGGGAGCGGGAGAGGGAGCATGGAGATGAGAAGAAGGAGTCCCCCTCTCATGGTCAGTGTCGGTAGGCATAGCATTCCCCCTCTGCGCCGCATCATTGGGGGTGCTGTGAACAGAGAAGGGAATGTCGGGTGAAGGTGCGGGAGGTGGATGCTGTTCATAATCAGGAGGAGATTTAGAAATAAGATGAGGAAAGTCAGTTTAGAGGAAACACGGACTTGGCCGTTTTCAGGATTAAGGACAACATCGGCTAAATGATTAACATGGGGTGTTATTAAAGGGTCCGAGGATGGATGACGTCATTCACAGTAATCCCATAACACTCCCCAAACCTCCGCGTAAATCTAACAAAATATGCTGCGTTTGGCTAATTGACGTTCAGCCTACAATGCATGTAAACAGCCCAAATGTAGGTTTCTCGGACAATTATAAGGAGGAGATTATACGATTGGATGGCATGTAACCTAAGGGGGAACGCGGACATGTTAATACCATGTTCCACACGAAAAGGGGTTGTAACATGCTGAGATAAATAGGATTTAAAGGAATCACAATAGAATTGTTTGAGTTGTACATGAACATAAGTAGAGCAAAATTGCGGACAAACTCAAGGGCGTTACAAAATTCGCTGGAGTTAGTGCTACGACAAAAGTACACTAACGACAATTTAGAAATGAGACACTTAAAAACAATGATATGTCGAAAGGATCCCCATTCTGAGAGAACGGATACGTAACCACCGTCACATGCCCAGGCTTCACCAGGTTGAAAAATTTTTTCGAATGATGGTTGCTTGGTAAGGTGATGTGGATGAGGAAAGCGTTTTTATGAATCGTACAATCCACACAGAACTTACGGTAGGGTACGTCAGATGGGTGGTGTCCAGGACTGGCAATAACCTGAACAGCTTTTATAGCTTGAGAATCACTAGAATGGTGGATGTTGTGAAAATTGGTAGCTCGTTGTTGCGCATCTCGAAATGCAAGGGTGCCCCTGGCATGAACTTTCTTATCGAAGGGCGCATGCTTCTCATGGAGCTGTCTTGGCGTTATAAGAGGAATTTGTTTTTCTTTAGTAGGAGATGATATATCTGCGGATGAGGTGTTAGAGAGGAAGACATGAGCTACTGAATCGAGATGAAAAGATGGAAGTTCGTGGTTAGAAGCAAGATTATCACAACATGAGAGTTTTTTATTGGAGATGTAGAACATTGTAATGGAACTCTGGTGTAATATTAAGGATGTATCTGTTGGGAATATATTTGTGAAGAAGGTTGACCTATAGTTTTTGGTTAGAGAGGCATGATCAGGGTCAAACGATGGTGATAGCGTTAATTTACGCAAGTCATAGACAAGCTGACACAAATGTTTATAAATTATATGATATGTTCCAGCTGGAATAGCATTAGCGATTATATCACAGCATAGGTCCGGGGACAAAGACAAAAGAAAATTGATTTGGTGCGCTGTGAAGTTATTGGCGCGTGCCAATTCGCGAGTTGAGTAGTGTCGAATGCGATCGAGTCGTGGATCGTACACGAGCATATTAGCAAATCCACGAATGGTAGGAGTAGGAGTGTATATAGAATGAACTTTGGCACCCATCTTCCTATCGCTTGATGTAATAAAGCCCAGATATCTGCTTTGGGACAGATGCATGTCACTTAAAGCAAACATTTTATCGATAAATTCGAGACGATTTTCCTGAGGGTAGAAGACAAAAGAATCGTGAAATACAGGAGAAGTATAGGTGACCAGTGCTTGTACTAAACGACGCGTGTCTTGATTTTCATTATTATGATGGTATGCTTGGCAAAGCCAAAGAAAACCAGTAACAGGTTCGAGAGAAGCAGTCTTATCGATTCCGGCATCATGTGTTAGGAAGGTATAGGTTTCGCCAAAAGCATTTATATGTGCCTGGTATTTAGAAGAGGAGTTAGAAACTGTTATGTCTCCGCCTGTATGTCTTCCACCGGTGATGTAAATGATGGAGGAAGTAGAGGATTTTTTAAAATAACCTGTGAGATGGTTGGTTAGATTCGATAGTTGTAATACGAAAGGACACAGGTAATGTGATAGATTTAGGGAATAAGCGTCCCATAATATTATAGAGGAGCACGAAAGCTTTGAGTTCAATAGGGGATCTCATGCAAGCAAGTGGTTTTCTTGAATTAGTCAAGAATCCCAGGCGAAAGTTAGAAATGCCCTCCATTTCATCTTGACTGGGATGTTCGACTGTTTTATTAGAGTGCAGACGAAGGAACAGCATAGTTAAGGTTTCAAGCTCAGTCACAGTTAAGCGCACGGATCCTGTACGACTAAAATGTTGTAGGTTTTAGGTGTGGACACGAATGGTATGTCGGGAAAGACCTGCGTCCAAGGTTCGTCGACTATTAACTTGCGACTGATGGAATTAGCGTGGTCTGCAATGTCCAGAAAGGAAGTGACTCGTTTGTTAGGCCATGAAAGCAGATCAAGAGGGCCGGTGTTATATTTGCGTGCAACGAGGATCCATCTTTCTCTGGCTTGATAATCTCCACACAGATAGCATGGAAATCGGTCACATATATCCACCGTATAGTGCATCGTTGAGAAGATGAGATTAGCAACTCGTATATGGTCTTCATACGATGCGGAGTGTGGTGGTGTCATTTCCATGAAAAGAACGAGCGGCTTTAAAGCTCAAGTACACTTAGAGCACTTGGAAACAAGGAATCATCCATATCACGCTCGAAGGTGGAAATGGATCTCCCATTGATTATGTTGCGATTTGTGCATGGTGATGTCAATTCCACTATATCGGTGTAATATCGTGCACGTTCAACGTCCGATGCTCGATGGAGATATGTCAGAAACTTAGGTAGGGATGGGAAAACTTCGATGGAATTACCAAAACGTCTTCGTAGCATGTGCGTGATATTGTCGTCGCTCTCAACAAGAACTTTAACGTTGATGTTGATTTGCAAGTCATTAGAAGCGCAAGCCAAGAATGCAGGAGTGGACATCCCAGAGCAAAGTAGAGTTACAGTAGGTGTTCGTGGGCTAGAAGACGAAGTTACTGTATGAAGCAAACGTGTGGTAACCTTGCGTCATACGGGAGGTGGGAAATGCTTGCGTATGTAAGGCAGCTGCGAATGCATTGACTCCAGGATGGTTTTAAGCCATGGGACGTAAATTACGCGTTCCATGAGGGTGGAATATAGTTTAAGCATTTCGCGTTGTTCATTAAAAGCACATAGTCTGAACTGTAGTGAGCGAAGTTCCATTTTACGCGCTTTTGCTTGTTGTAGCGAATAAATTGGTAGAGTAGGCAACAGGTTACTGAGTCTAAACAAAGTAATCTTGACATTATCATCAATTTTACTCTGGATAGATGATTGTCCTTTAAATTCAACTCCATAAAGATGTATACCAAGTTTATCTTCTCCCCATTGAGTCATACTGATGATGTGCAGATCGGGATCGTTATGGTCGTTTTGCTTGGGTAGGAAAAGCGCAACGTCTAGCTTTACATATCCCACATTTGGATGCTTTGGGAGAGCGGGAATGACCGTCCTTATAATCATAGCATGTGTGATACTCTGCGTATCCGTAGCAGTCTGGATAGCAGGTGATAAGGACTCGGGTAGCTTTACGATGTGGATAGGATCAGCATAACGTTTAAAGTTAATTACATGTTGAGAAGCACATGTGTCAGCATATCCTGGCGTAGTCATTAGCGGCAAATTGTACTCGTTGTACAGTTTAAGCATTGTTGCATAACAGGCATGTGTTGAGCTTTGACCAAACACGTACTGTGTCATGAAACTTTGCGTTTGTTCGGAAGGCACAACGACGAGTGTAAAACCAGTGTTTAATTTTGGTAGCAACACAGGGGGATCTGTGCCATCTTCATTATCTTCGTTGGGTAGATTATTGGGGAGCTCAGAGTGCGAGGAAGTTTCCCGAGCTTGACGACGAACGATAGCATTCTGAGCTTTAGCATTTATGTGCTGCAATAGCGGCTGAGGGATGTTATCGATTTCATCATCTTTAATGGACAGGAAAGTGTGGAACATTTTCTCTGTATCAGCAGTCCCCTCTGCTCCGCATCACTGGGGGACGCTTCAGGAGCAGATGTTTCAGTTTGATACTTTTCTTCTGAAACATGAGATTCCTTATCGGCTTCTAAGAGGTTCACAATGGTATTGGACATAGTATCAACTCGAGATAAGTAGAGATGAACTTGGGTGGCTTCGTCAGGATCTAAGGACTGTGTCGAAGCTTGAGAAGCGGTTGTCCAGAGGGTACTCAGTAAGCTTTCATTTCCTCCTGTACCATTTTAGAGTCGGTAGAGGGGTTGGGATTCGCTTCCTGTAATTTACCAAACAGGTGGCGAAGACGATCAACTTGATAAGTAGCCCGGTCCATAAGAGACATATTAGAGCGTGCATTGCGGTTAGAGGAGGGTGAGTAGACAGGACGATCGAAGCTGGTACCTTTGACGTTATAATTTGAAGGTGGACGATAGTACGACGTGTCACGAGGTAAAATTGTCGATGCTTTATCTTTTGCATTACGAAGCTTACGAGCGTTGAAGCCAGACTGTCCAGCTACAGTAGCTAACAACGAGTAAGCGTTGTTTAGAGAGTCGTGGGATTGATGAATAGTATCCATCAATAATACCTTAGGTGGCTTGGTAGCGGTAGTACCAGGGATGTAAGGGATCCAGGAAGCGGGTTTATCCAAGCGTCGGTTAGAGGAAAACTTTGTTTCATTGTATATCTTTAACAAGAACTCCAATAACGGACGAACGTCGTTAGGATCAACTAGCTTTAACAATTCAGGATCGTGAATCGAGTTGTTCCCAGAGCGTGTCTCGTAGAGTTTACACCATTCCAATAAAGATTGAGAATAGCGCTCGTGATCCGAGGGATTAGCATATAGACGGTAGATCTCCTCGTGAGCTTTAAGAGTGATTATGGAGTTATTAAATTGGATTGATGCTTCATCATTATTTAATTGCTTTGCCTGAGATTGGAAAGCAAGGAGTTGTTCGACAAATACATGGGCATACCAATTAACATTTAAAGACATTCGATTAAACTGAGATTTAAGCTCAGTAACATCTGTACAAGACACTGTCTCATAGTAATGGTAAGCTAAAAGCATTACTGCACGTAGTTTATTAGGATGTGCAGTAAGTGCATATATCTTCTTTGATTGAGGCCACATAGCGAGTGCTGGTTTGTCTTGTGATTCCAGATTAAAAAATGTGTACAAGAAACCAGCATAAGTTTTGCAGTGTTTGATCCAGTCGGTATTAGAGAGACCTTGGTTGAGTTGTCTTGGAAACGCAATCCTGCGTTAATCTTATCAACGAGGATTTGTTCTTGTTTGTAGATATCCGTAGTGGATATTGGCCTTTGTTTTGACATGATTGTGACCTATTAAGGAATAGGTTATAGGATTGATAGACATATTCGACACATAAAAATTAAGGGTTTCTCGAGTGCGGGTTATATGTACAGTACGCTATTTTAAGCGTGGGCTTATTTACAAGACCAAACAAATCAACATGCTATTTAAAAACAGGATGACTTGAGAATGAAGAATGGATTAAATCTCGAGCAGTCAGTCTTTTGCTGGGGAATAAGAGCAAAAAAAAAACGTACAAGTTTCCGCGGCTTGTGTAGGAAAAAATTTTAATTTTATTGGCTATGCGAGTGCATGACCAGTGACCGACCCAACTCGGCCACAAACCAAATTAACTGGTGGGCATATACCGCCACATAACAAATATGTACAGTAGACCACCGCCAAACACATTGTCGCATTGTACTCGTGATCAGGCGCAAATTGATCACTCCATTTATACGTACAACACAGTTGGGCTGACACACCTACGCATCTGGGCCCATAACCTGGAGAGATTTGACCCTCTCCGGGTACATGGTAGAGGCTGCGTGCAGTCTTAGGCGTGTACAGACCATTTCGCTTGTCACATGCTACTACACAAGGTAGGGATTTAAGCCCTAACTCCTTAAGGACATTATGTCCCATAGAAGCGTTTACACTGACAACGAGGAACGAAGCCTCTGTTAATTAAACAGAAAACCCCGTACCTGACGGTACGCACCTGGAGGCCTACTCCATGTTGGAAAAGAGCTTCAGACTGGGTTCTTCATAGTCATAAAAATATGATTGCGGAAGGGTAAGGAAGGACAGGAAGAACGAGGGAAAGCCGTATTACTGAGAGAAAACCTCGTGTAGAGATAGGTGTAAAATGTTCCAGTGTCGCACACATAATAGTGTAGCTCTCTGGAATTATTCAGCTGGAGTGAATGGCGTTCATGGCTAACCTAAGGGTGCAGCAAATTTTGTTGCATATTCACACATATCTTCGGAGCCTCTTGCAAGTGCAGTGGTGACTGGAAACCAACAATCACGCGAGAGCTCATCAGAGTGGGCGTGATATCGTGAAAATTGACGACGTACACGTAGGTGTAAGCGCGCTATATAAATAATGGACGCCTCCTGTTCGATCAGCCACATCATGAAGCCAGCCATTTGCACAGCTTCGTCGTCCAAGTAGTGGCCGTAACTCCCTGCCCATCTCTGGATGTCAAGTTGCAGAGTGCTGAATGAACGCAGGGTGGAGACGCGATACACATCGACGATGACCATTCCGCTTCAGGCAAATAAGCCTTGATCAATCGGAGGGTCGTGTCATATCGTCCGCAGAGCGTGTGCTGAACCACGTGTATCTTCGGAAAATTCTTCTGATGAATCTTGTTGGCAGCTTTTGAAGAGCCAAGAGCAAGGACGACTCGAAACGACGTCCCACACAACTCATTTGCTCGTTGCAGTCCTAAAGTACTTCCTCCGGCGCCGCTAAAGAGCATCACAACCTTGCGATACGTGACCGGCACCCAGTGGACCTTTTCAACCTTCGGCGAATCTCGCCTTCTGTAACTTCTCGGCATTTCCTTTCCTCCTCGTCAGTTCGTCGGTCAAAAGCGTCGTTACCGAGCGATTCTTGACGAGAATTCTTCTTCTTATCGGCAGAAGGAGACCTTCTACCGGCTCTCAAAAGCATCGGTTCGGGAGCCGCATCGCCTTGAGTCAGATGGCTTGCGACCAAACAGTGAATGATAGGTTAGCCTTGTTAGATTCGGCTTCACCATCCTTCATTAACTCGTCGACCGTCTCAGCATTCAGCTCGTCATCAAAACGAACAATATCGCCCAAAGCAAGAACTTCACCTTGAGTAATCACGGTCGGCACATCCTGGGTAGATGATATCGCCACTCGAGCTGCGAACTTATCATGATCCTCAGGAGAAGAACACATTCCATCGACTACCCCGAGTTGCTCGTACCCAGAAGACGTAGCAACGAAAACTTGCCCGGTTTCCATGGGCTCTGAAGAGCGACTGCCACGCAGTAGGTGCGCCCAGGCTCGACCTTCATGGTGCGCGCAGCATAGGCTATCACTTCATAGGCATCGCTGTTCGAACTTTGAGAAGGCGTAACTGGAGGGAAGTCGTCGAAGCTCCCGCTCGTTTCGGCGGTGGACGCTGGAGGTCTTCAATCTTGCACAAGCGAGCGTAGACTCGGTTCTCAACTGTGCTCAGGCTCTTTTGCATCGCATGGTGCTGTTGCCCA
Source organism: Chrysophaeum taylorii (assembly GCA_029834535.1). Taxonomy (NCBI): domain Eukaryota; class Pelagophyceae; order Pelagomonadales; family Pelagomonadaceae; genus Chrysophaeum; species Chrysophaeum taylorii. The sequence continues at coordinate 18,506 of JAQMWT010000587.1, read as the reverse complement.
TAAACCTGAACTACCACGGGATTGCGCTCGTCATAAGTTGTTCTGAACGTCAAAATCGGAGAATCGACTCGTCGATCCTGCACCTTTAACTTCTTGCGCCCATAAGCGACTTGTGTGCGGAGAAACGCAATGCGATTTCGCGGGTAGTCCACTATGGCTCCCAACACCCGAATATCGCGCTCCCAGCAGAAATAGATGATTAGTATCGGCCACAATGGCAACCACTGGAACGGCCACGTCGTCCGCGAGCGCAATTCGTAATGCGACCCATTTGTGGATAGTCGTCTTATTCAATCCTGACCCATACAGGGTGCGCTCGACTGGAAGATCACCCCGGTCAAGGATGATACTATCCTTTGCCAGTTTTTCGACCATCCCACGACAAATATAGGAGACATCAGCCATTCCATCCACGCCTAAAGTCGTTGCGAACTTCGGCCCGTCTCGTCGTCTGTAAATATGACCAACTATAAACGTAAGTGTACCAGGGTCCAAACAACCGATGGTGATGAGGTCTTGCTCGATCTTTTCCCCATCGCTCGGCGAAAGTGCAGTGTGATGACATCGTATCTCCGGTTTCGCATCGCCCGGCATCTGCATCGTCACCGCTGCCACATCTGGCGTTCCACATCTCGCCTCTGAATCTATATTGGCGCTCGCCGCTTCGGCTGCTTCCTCATTCCCCAGTTTCGCTGACAACAAATTCTGACGCTTCTCAATCGGAGGCACATATACTTCCTCCTTTATCTCTTCTAGCAATCGTCGTTTCTCGTCCATCAAATCGGACATTCCCGTCAAAACTCCTCCTCCATCGGCGCCGCTGTGGTCTGCTCTGCAGCGACCAAAACTGTATCGGCGAAAACATCGGCTAAAACGGTCTCGGGGGGGGGGGGTAGGAAAAGAAGACGTCGTTCCCGACGTCAACTCAAAAGGTCTAACGTCATCATCGTGAACTGCCCTGCAAGACATGCACATTGACGAATGGGGGGACACTGGAACCTGCGGCTCGTCGGTCTCCGAGTCTGAGTCTCCCCAGTAGTGCTGAGAATCCAAAGTGGCATCTGATATTGCTTCCACATACGATGTAGATGGCCACCGAACGATCCGAGCGTTGGTGGTATTATGCTCCTGTTGCAAGCGATGGCTGCTCGTCACAGCGGCATCGGCAACATCATCGGAGACTCGGGCGGGTCGCGCCGTCGGGTAAAAGACAACTCCCGACGATGGCGGCGCGTCGCATAGAGACTGGAACGCGAAAGTTGCGCTCGAATGTCCCGAACTATCCTGATATCGGCCTCCGTCATATTCGTCATCGCGCTGTCGATGACGTCTGCGCCGGCGCGAATTGCGACTAGAGCTCCGGCTATGGCGGCGACGGCGGGGGCTCGGGCTGGTTTGAGGTATTGGCCTTTTGGTCCGGGCTCTTACTTCGATGTCGGCGCGACGATCGTCTAGAAGGTGATCGTCCGTCTCGCTGTCGTGTAGAAGACGATTTGCTATCCTTGACGCGTCTGACCTCGCTCACCATGGTCGCCATTGTGGTTCCAAGCTCGGTGAGGGCCGTTTGAATTTCATTAGAAGGCTCCGATCCGCGCGTGGCGTTCGCATGAGGTGCATCATCACGCTTCGCCCAATCGGAACGCGATATGGGTTGCTTCTTCTGCTTACGAATACGCTTCCACATCGCACAGTAGTAACGATCCGGATCGCGGTTGCAAACCACGCGATTTCCGAGTTCATCTTCATCGTGAGTGGTCCAGAAGAACCCGCAGTGCTTGCACGTTCTCTTGCCCCGCAAAAGAAAAGGATCTCGTAAGATCAGCGGATCCTTATTCCCAGACGGTTTATCCGCATCTTGCTTGGCTTGTTGATCGGAGGCCATAGCTCGACCTCCCCGCCCTCGCGGTGGTTTATTCGATTTCGGATTAGGAGTGCCTTGGTCCTTCTCCTCCTCCATCAACTTTCGCAAGTCGTTCTCGAGCCGCGTAATAAGCGCCACCATCGACTTAAAGTCAAGTAACTATCAGGATGTCCGCTCCTCATAGTCCGCACACGGGTCCTCAACTCCTTGGATGTCAACCCACTGATAAGCTGGTCGAGGATATCGACATCATCCATCGTGCGGCTGGACACGGTACAAAAAGCCAAGGCTTCAGATTGAAATTTGGTACAATACGTTTGCACGTGCCGCTCCCCAGACTTCTTCGGAACTGAAGCCTGGGTGACCTTCCGCAGCTTATCGAGCAGCTCCTGCTGCGTGCTCGGAGGTCGGCAAGTCGATCTAAAGTAATCCAGAATTTTATCGCAATACGTCTTATTAAGACGACGGATGCGACGAACCGAGGCTCCATGCTCTTCATCGTCAGCATCCAATTTCAAGTAAAACGACGGACCGTGCGGTAGCTCATCGCAGAGCTCCTCGTATTTCTGCAAGTGTTCCTCAAAAATTGGTGCAACGGTGTCCCGTAGATGCACCGGTAATAAGTAACGTAATTTCTCGACCGAGTAATGGTCATCCGCTAAAGTATGCATCACCGCTCCCGAGTCCAGATTGAATTGCCGTTGATCTCGGCCGTCGATGACAAGTTTGAAGTTGTCAGGCTTCGAACTGGAAGTGGGGCGACGGGATCGGCTCAAGTTGGCCTTTTCGAAGGCGTCCGCAACCGTCTGCGATATTCCCCGCGATAATCCCCGTAAAATTTTCGTACCTTCATCCTCAGCTTCCGCCCTACCCTCTCAGTCTCCGTATCGACTCGGAGGTTCATTCCCCATTTCAGTGTTCCTTTCCGGTTCAGGCGGCCTCACGGGCGTTTCCGGTTCGGGTCGACTCACGGGTCGTTCGCGGCTACTCTCACGACGCGCACGTTCGGCTAACAATTCATCTCGTTCACGACGAAATCGTTCAGCCTCTTCACGTAGGGTCTTCGATGTCTCAATCTCTTGCTGCAATGCGTCATTGAGCATATCAACTTCTCGTCGAGCCGCTTCCTCTTTCGCTTCAGCCCTTTCACGGGCAAAACGCTCAGCTAATCGTTCATTTTCGCGACGTCTCCGCTCGAGGTCTTCACGAAGTCGACTTCGGGCTGCAGATCCGCGCTCAATCGTAACACGCTCGCCACGGTCCGGGGTCGTTGGACTCAACGGCGAAAAATGGCAGTATCCGGAGGCACGTCAGGGGTCAAGTCAGCAACGTCGACTGCCTCGGCCTCTCTAATTCACCTTCCTCGCGGCCTATCTCAGGGCGGCGAAGCACTGGAGATTCTTCCTCACGCACGTCTGCGTCTGTCCCATACTGTATCAAATGTCGATGAGAATCTCGAAACACGTCGGATCCGACACTCGAAGTAATGCGTTGATCCCAACAACGCTATCTGTCGCTGTGAAAACAGCACTCACGGAATTCAATCCGCTGGCAATCCAAATGCCCAAAATGCCCGTGGGTGAAGATCCCACTCGCTAACAGCTTCCGCCGTTCAGCTCTACCAAAATCAATTCCCGGGAGAATGCGCTGCGATTTCCAACTCGCACGCGTGTTCGTCGTCTCTCGGAACGCACGAACACAATAAAGTTCGCGTATATTCTCAACGCAAACCGGTCACTGGAACTCCGCGTGCTGATCAGGGCGCACGTACAAATCGGACGACGTAATACAACATGTACGGCAGCACTCGTTCGTCGGCGACCGATGTAGTCGCACGATCTCGTATCCTCCACCACGCATGGCGGCACAGATAAACCACTCTCGACCCCCTGGTGACAAAGGGGGCACTCACCGACTCGTCCTTGCTCACTGAACGAGGAAAACACGGACTCGGGGTCGGATATGCTCGCCACACACCTTGCTCGCGCTCACGAAGATGTGCAGAGAAATCTGCTGCCTCTTACCTTATCCGTCCGTTGAGAGACGTGATCTCTTCCTTACCCTGCCTCTTCCTTTCTACACAATCAAATAGTCCTCTGAGTTGTGCTTAAACTCATCATCATGGTCTAGCGCGTCCCGAGGTATGTAGCACTATACACTTCACCTTTTCGTGTAGTTCTAGATGCCGCCTGTCGTGTTCTGAGGATATGGGGAACATACCTTTTCATTCCCAATTAAATACTTCCAGACGTTCATGATGAGACGGGATGGTTTCCCAGGTGACTTACCACTGCTAAAAGCTCTGCAGGTTATGGGCCCAGGCGGATTCCTGAGAAACCGTGTGTTAAAACGTGCATAACCTGGCAGAATATTGGTGTTACCGCGCCGGCCCAGCCTCGCCACGTAAACATGCTTGTGAATACAACGCGTACCATTGGGCTGTATATAACACATTTTGCACGCGTGATCGTGTAACCTTGTGTGCACCTGTTCATAGTATCGGCATTGTCATGTCAATGTTGATGTGTGTGTAATTGGCTAACCTGTACTCTTGCACACATGTTATGGAATGTTTTGGGTACGTCCACTCGTACATTCCATGGCAATGCACTAACAAGCTCGCGAGCACCAAAACTAGCCAACTGCCTGGTGACTACGCTTAGCGACACTACTCTGGACTCACAGCTTGCACAGTCGTCAAATAGACATCTTTCCATCGAAAACGATGAGTGTACATTGACACCCGATAGACAGACCCCCTTAGAATGTCTAGACAGTGTCAACTGCGCGACTGAACCCACAGGTTCCCGTCAACTGCTATGGCAGAACACGCAGCACGAACCGCACCAAGGCGATCACAGGTGCGGCGGATATATTGAAGCTCGAGCTCCTGTAGTTGAGTTTCTGCTAACGATGAAATCGATTTCAGCTTCAGACTCGCAAGGTATCCTTGCAAATCAAGCATATCAATTACCACGGTCCAGTCAGCCTTGATGCCTTCCCTCGGTACGACTCGTACGAAGCATATACTCGGTCATGCAAGGACTACGAGATCCTCAGTGGAATTCTCGATCGCGTTTTCCTGGAATGGAAGACCGATAGGGCTGCTGATCTCCGTTTAGCTGTTGATGGTACCCCCCTGAGTATCAGGAATGGCGCGCTTCGCGGCTCCCAACTTACCTGATGCAGAAGTAGCTCAGCTAGCTACTGTCTGTTACGACTATGAAGTCAGGCATTACGTCCTGAAATCAATGCCCGTTTCTTAGAGAGAACGAATCTTAAATCGCGCACCCGAAAGCATTAACTTTCGACACCCGTGTTCGTGCCCTGTTACTATGTTTTCGTTAACTGCTGCTGACTGGCACACTTATCAGAACACGTAGCACTACATTCTTGCATACTTACTTTAATCTTGAAAGTGTTGGAAAACCAGCATGACCCATACCATCAATGAGGAGTATATAACAAAGTTATTTACCCAGCAAGACTCGAGCAAACATCAAAGTCTGAGTATTTCCTGCTTAAACATTGCAAATTTGGACGCACTTGCGATGATGTCAGGGAATATCTCTGCTCTTAATGCACGTCCCCACCAATTTTCTCATCCCTCAGCATAAGGATCCCCAGTGTAGGCTTAAGTCTTCGCAGCAGCTGCTTGCCGAAGCACAACTCAGAGGACTATTTGATTGTGTAGAAAAGGAAGGAACAGGGGGTAAGGAAGAGATCACGTTCTCAACGGACGGATAAGGGTAAGAGGCAGCAGATTTCTCTGCACATCTTCGTGAGTGTAGGCAAGGTGTGTGGCGAGCATATCCGACGAGTCCGTGTTTTCCTCGTTCAGTGAGCTCTAGGACGAGTCGGTGAGTGCCCCCGCTGTCTGGGGTGTCGGGTGGTTTCAGTGCCGCCATGCGTGGTGGGTACGAATCGTGCGACTACATCGGTCGCCGACGAGCGAGTGCTGCCGTACATGTTGTATTACGTCGTCCGGATTTGTACGTGTGCCCTGATCAAGCGCGGAGTTCCAGTGGACCGGTTTGCGTTGAGAATATACGCGAACTTTATTGTGTTCGTGTTTCGAGAGACGACGAACACGCGTGCGAGTTGGAAATCGCAGCGCATTCTCCCGGGAATTGATTTTGATAGAGCTGAACGGCGGAAGCTGTTAGCAGTGGGATCGTACCCACGGGCATTTTGGGGCATTTTGGATTACTTGGCAGTTGGAATTCCGTGAGTGCTGTTTTCACAGCGACAGATAGCGTTGTTGGGATCAACGTGCATTACTTCAGTGTTGGATCGGACGTGTTTCGAGATTCTCATCGACATTTGATACAGTATGGATACAGACGCAGACGTGCGTGAGGATGAATCTCCTCCAGTGCTTCCCGCCGCCCCTGAGATAGGCCGCGAGGAAGGTGAATTACACGAGGCCGAGGCAGTCGACGTTGCTGACTTGCCCCCTGATGCCTCGGATACTGCCATTTTTCGCCGTTGGTCCAACGACGCCGGACCGTGGCGAGCGTGTTACGATTGAGCGCGGATCTGCAGCGAAGTCGACTTCGTGAAGACCTCGAGCGGAGACGTCGCGAAAATGAACGATTAGCTGAGCGTTTTGCCGTGAAAGGGCTGAAGCGAAGAGCAACTCGACAGGCGACAGCTCCAATGACGCATTGCAGCAAGAGATGAGACATCGAAGACCCACGTGAAGAGGTTGAACGATTTCGTCGTGAACGAGATGAATTGTTAGCCGAACGTGCGTCGTGAGTAGCCGCGAACGACCCGTGAGTCGACCCGACAAACGCCCGTGAGGCAGCCTGAACCGAAGGAACACTGAAACGGGGGATGAACCTCCGCTCCGAGTCGATACGGAGACTGAGGGTAGGGCGGAAACTGAGGATGAAGGTACGAAAATTACGGGGATTATCGCGGGGAATATCGCAGACAGTTGCGGACGCCTTCGAAAAGGCCAACTTGAGCCGGTCCCGTCGCCCCACTTCCAGTTTGAAGCCTGACAACCTCAAACTCGTCATCGACGGCCGAGATCAACGGCAATTCAATTTGGATTCGGTGATGCATGCACAGCGGATGACCATTACTCGGTCGAGAAATTACGTTACTTATTACCGGTGCATCTACGGGACACCGTTGCAATTTTGAGGAGCACTTGCGGAAATACGAGGGCTTTGCGATGAGCTACCGCACGGTCCGTCGTTTTACTTGAAATTGGATGCTGACGATGAAGAGCATGGAGCCTCGGTTCGTCGCATCCGTCGTCTTAATAGACGTATTGCGATAAAATTCTGGATTACTTTATATCGACCTGCAGGCCTCCGAGCACGCAGCAGGAGCTGCTCGACAAGCTCCGAAAGGTCACCCAGGCTTCAGTTCCGAAGAAGTCTGGGGAGCGGCACGTGCAAACGTGTCGTAGCAAATTTCAATCTGAAGCCCTGGCTTTTGTTCCGTGTCCAGCGCACGATGGATGATGTCGATATCCTCGACCGTATCAGTGGGTTGACATCAAGGAGTTGAGGACCCGTGTGCGGACTATGAGAGCGGACATCCTGATAGTTACTTGACTTTTAAGTCGATGGTGGCGCTTATTACGCGGCTCGAGAACGACTCGCGAAAGTTGATGGAGGAGAAGGACCAAGGCCCTCTAATCCGAAATCGAATAAACCGCCGCGGGGCGGGGAGGTCGAGCTATGGCCTCCGATCAACAAGCCAAGCAAGATGCGGATAAACCGTCTGGGAATACGGATCCGCTGATCTTACGAGATCCTTCTTGGTGGTGCAAGAAGACGTGCAAGGACTGCGGATTCTTCTGGACCATCCATGATGAAGATGAACACGGAAATCGCGTGGTTTGCAACCGCGATCCGGATCGTTCACTGTGCGATGTGAAGCGCATTCGAAAGCAGAAGAAGCTACCCATATCGCGTTCCGATTGGGAGAAGCGTGATGATGCGTCACGCGAACGCCACCGCGGATCGGACAACTATGAAATTCAAACGGCCCTCACCGACTTGGAACCACAATGGCGACCATGGTGAGCGAGGTCAGAGGTATCAAGGATAGCAAATCGTCTTCTACACGACAGCGAGACGGACGATCACCTTCTAGACGATCGTCGCGCCGACATCGAAGCAGAGCCTGATCGAAGGCCAATACTCCTCAAACAAGCCCGAGCCCCCGCCGTCGCCGCCATAGCCGGAGCTCTAGTCGCAATTCGCGCCGGCGCAGACGTCATCGACAGCGCGATGACGAATATGGCAGAGGCCGATATCAGGATAGTTCGGGACATTCGAGCGCAACTTTCGCTTTCCAATCTCTATGCGACGCGCCGCCATTGTCGGGGTTGTCTTTTACCCGACGGCGCGCCCGCCGAGTCTCCGATGATGTTGCCGATGCCGCGTGGCGAGCAGCCATCGCTCAACAAGCATAATACGCAACGCTCGGATCGTTCGGTGGCCATCTACATATTGAACAATATCGATGCCACTTTGGATTCTCAAAACTACTGGGGAGACTCGAACGAGACCGACGAGCCCTGCCGCAGTTCAGTGTCCCCATTCGTCAATGTGCATGTCTTGCAGGGCAGTTCACGATGACGTTAGACCTTTTGAGTTGACGTCGGGAACGACGTCTTCTTTCCTACCCCGAGACCGTTTTAGCCGATGTTTTGGCCGATACAGTTTTGGTCGCTGCAGAGCAGACGACAGCGGCGCCGATGGAGGAGAAGTTGACGGGAATGTCCGATTTGATGGACGAGAAACGACAATTGCCAGAGATAAGGAGGAAGTATATGTGCCTCCGATTGAGAAGTGTCGAATTTGTTGTCAGCGAAACTGGGGAATGAGGAACCAGCCGAAGCGGCGAGCGCCAATATAGATTGAGCGAGATGTGAGACGCCAGATATGGCATCGGTGACGATGCAGATGCCGGGCGATGCGAAACCGGAGATACGATGTCATCACACTGCACTTTCGCCGAGCGATGGGGAAAAGATCGAGCAAGACCTCATCACCATCGGTTGTTTGGACCCTGGTACACTTACGTTTATAGTTGGTCATATTTACAGACGACGAGACGGGCCGAAGTTCGCAACGACTTTAGGCGTGGATGGAATGGCTGATGTCTCTATATTTGTCGTGGGATGGTCGAAAAACTGGAAAAGGATAGTATCATCCTGACCGGGGCATCTTCCAGTCGAGCACTCTGTATGGGTCAGGATTGAATAAGACGACTATCCACAAATGGTGCATACGAATTGCGCTTGCGGAGACGTGGCCGTTCCAGTGGTTGCTATTGTGGCCGATACTAATCATCTATTTTTGCTGGGGGCGCGCGATATTCGGGTGCTGTGAGCCATAGTGGACTAACCGCGAAATCGCATTGCGTTCTCCACACACAAGTCGCTTATGGGCGAAGTTAAGGTGCAGGATCGACGAGTCGATTCTCCGATTTTGACGTTCAGAACAACTTATGACGAGCGCAATCCCGTGGTAGTTCAGGTTTATGTGCAACAGCACCGTGCGATGCAAAAGAGCCTGAGCACAGTTGAGAACCAGTCCGCTCGCTTTATTGCGAAGCCGCCGAAACGAGCGGGAGCTTCGACGACTTGGGAATCCCTCCAGTTACGCCTTCTCAAAGTTCGAACAGCGATGCCTATGAAGTGATAGCCTATGCTGCGCGCACGATGAAGGTCGAGCCTGGGCGCACCTACTGCGTTGCGTGCCAGTCGCTCTTTCAGAGCCCATTGAAACCAGGCAAGTTTTGTTGCTACGTCTTATGGGTACGAGCAACTCGGGGTAGTCGATGGAATGTGTTCTTCTCTGAGGATCATGATAAGTTCGCAGCTCAGTGGCGATATCATCTACCCAGGATGTGCCGACCGTGATTACTCAAGGTGAAGTTCTTGCTTTGGGCGATATTGTTCGTTTTGATGACGAGCTGAATGCTGAGACGGTCGACGATGTAACGAAGGATGGTGAAGCCGAATCTAACAAGGCTAACCTACCATTCACTGTTTCGGTCGCAAACCATCTGACTCAAGGCGATGCGGCTCCCGAACCGATGCTTTTGAGCTCGGTGCAGAGCGTCTCCTTCTGCCGATGAAGAAGAATTCTCGTCAGAATCGCTCGGTAACGACGCTTTCGACCGACGAACTGACAGGAGGAAAAGAAATGCCGAGAAGTTACAGAGGCGAGATTCGCGAAGGTTTGAAAAGGTCCACTGGGTGCCGGTCACGTATCGCAAGGTTGTGATGCTCTTTAGCGGGGCCGGAGGAAGTACTTAGGACTGCAACGAGCAAATGAGTTGTGTGGGATCGTTTCGAGTCGTCCTTGCTCTTGGCTCTTCAAAAGCTGCCAACAAGATTCATCAGAAGAATTTTCCGAAGATACACGTGGTTCAGCACACGCTCTGCGGACGATATGACACGACCCTCCGATTGATCAAGGCTTATTTGCCTGAAGCGGAATGGTCATCGTCGATGTGTCGCGTCTCACCCTGCGTTCATTCAGCACTCTGCAACTTGACATCCAGAGATGTGGGCGGGGAGTTACGGCCACTACTTGGACGACGAAGCTGTGCAAAATGGCTGGCCTCATGATGTGGCTGATCGAACAGGAGGCGTCCATTATTTCTTATATAGCGCGCTTACACCCTTACGTGTATGTCGCCAATTTCCGCGATATCACGCCCACTCTGATGAGCTCTCGCGTGCGATTGTTGGTTTCAGTCACCCGCAAACACAGAGGCTCCGAATATGTGTGAATATGCAACAAAAATTTGCTGCCCCTTAGGTTACGCTCATGAACGCCACCTACCCAGCTGAATAATTCCAGAGAGCTACACTATTATGTGTGCGACACTGGAACATTTCACACCTATCTCTACACGAGGGTTTTCTCTCCGTAATACGGCTTTCCCTCGTTCCTTCCTTCCTTCCTTACCCTTCCGCAATTATATTTCATGACTATGAAGAACCCAGTCTGAAGCTCTTTTCCAACATGGAGTAGGCCTCCAGGTGCGTACCGTCAGGTACGGGGTTTTCTGTTTAATTAACAGAGGCTTCGTTCCTCGTTGTCAGTGTAAACGCTTCTATGGGACCTAATGTCCTTAAGGAGTTAGGGCTTAAATCCCTACCTTGTGTAGTAGCATGTGGCAAGCGGAATGGTCTGTACACGCCTAAGACTGCACGCAGTCTCTACCATGTACCCGGAGAGGGTCAAATCTCTCCAGGTTATGGGCCCAGATGCGTAGGTGTGTCAGCCCAACTGTGTTGTACGTATAAATGGAGTGATCAATTTGCGCCTGATCACGAGTACAATGCGACAATGTGTTTGGCGGTGGTCTACTGTACATATTTGTTATGTGACGGTATATGCCCACCAGTTAATTTGGTTTGTGACCGAGTTGGGTCGGTCACTGGTCATATGCACTCGCATAGCCAATAAAATTAAATTTTTTCCTACACAAGCCGCGGAAACTTGTACGGGTTTTTCCTTCTATTCCCCAACAAAAGACTGACTGCTCGAGAATTAATCCATTCTTCAGTCTCAAGTCATCCTGTTTTTAAATCGCATGTTGATTTGTTTGGTCTTGTAAATAAGCCCACGCTTAAAATAGCGTACTGTACATATAACCCACACTCGAGAAACCCTTAATTTTATGTGTCGAATATGTCTATCAATCCTATAACCTATTCCTAAATAGGTCACAGTCATGTCAAAACAAAAACCAATATCCACTACGGATATCTACAAACGAACAAATCCTCGTTGATAAGATTAACGCAGGATTGCGTTTCCAAGACAACTCAACCAAGGTCTCTCTAATACCGACTGGATCAAACACTGCAAAACTTATGCTGGTTTCTTGTACACATTTTTAATCTGGAATCACAAGACAAACCAGCACTCGCTATGTGGCCTCAATCAAAGAAGATATATGCACTTACTGCACATCCTAATAAACTACGTGCAGTAACGCTTTTAACCATTACTATGAGACAGTGTCTTGTACAGATGTTACTGAGCTTAAATCTCAGTTTAATCAATGTCTTTAAATGTTAATTGGTATGCCCATGTATTTGTCGAACAACTCCTTGCTTTCCAATCTCAGGCAAAGCAATTAAATAATGATGAAGCATCAATCCAATTTAATAACTCCATAATCACTCTTAAAGCTCACGAGGAGATCTACCGTCTATATGCTAATCCCTCGGATCACGAGCGCTATTCTCAATCTTTATTGGAATGGTGTAAACTCTACGAGACACGCTCTGGGAACAACTCGATTCACGATCCTGAATTGTTAAAGCTAGTTGATCCTAACGACGTTCGTCCGTTATTGGAGTTCTTGTTAAAGATATACAATGAAACAAAGTTTTCCTCTAACCGACGCTTGGATAAACCCGCTTCCTGGATCCCTTACATCCCTGGTACTACCGCTACCAAGCCACCTAAGGTATTATTGATGGATACTATTCATCAATCCCACGACTCTCTAAACAACGCTTACTCGTTGTTAGCTACTGTAGCTGGACAGTCTGGCTTCAACGCTCGTAAGCTTCGTAATGCAAAAGATAAAGCATCGACAATTTTACCTCGTGACACGTCGTACTATCGTCCACCTTCAAATTATAACGTCAAAGGTACCAGCTTCGATCGTCCTGTCTACTCACCCTCCTCTAACCGTAATGCACGCTCTAATATGTCTCTTATGGACCGGGCTACTTATCAAGTTGATCGTCTTCGCCACCTGTTTGGTAAATTACAGGAAGCGAATCCCAACCCCTCTACCGACTCTAAAATGGTACAGGAGGATATGAAAGCTTACTGAGTACCCTCTGGACAACCGCTTCTCAAGCTTCGACACAGTCCTTAGATCCTGACGAAGCCACCCAAGTTCATCTCTACTTATCTCGAGTTGATACTATGTCCAATACCATTGTGAACCTCTTAGAAGCCGATAAGGAATCTCATGTTTCAGAAGAAAAGTATCAAACTGAAACATCTGCTCCTGAAGCGCCCCCCAGTGATGCGGAGCAGAAGGGGACTGCTGATACAGAGAAAATGTTCCACACTTTTCTGTCCATTAAAGATGATGAAATCGATAACATCCCTCAGCCGCTATTGCAGCACATAAATGCTAAAGCTCAGAATGCTATCGTTCGTCGTCAAGCTCGGGAAACTTCCTCGCACTCTGAGCTCCCCAATAATCTACCCAACGAAGATAATGAAGATGGCACAGATCCCCCTGTGTTGCTACCAAAATTAAACACTGGTTTTACACTCGTCGTTGTGCCTTCCGAACAAACGCAAAGTTTCATGACACAGTACGTGTTTGGTCAAAGCTCAACACATGCCTGTTATGCAACAATGCTTAAACTGTACAACGAGTACAATTTGCCGCTAATGACTACGCCAGGATATGCTGACACATGTGCTTCTCAACATATAATTAACTTTAAACGTTATGCTGATCCTATCCACATCGTAAAGCTGCCCGAGTCCTTATCACCTGCTATCCAGACTGCTACGGATATGCAGAGTATCACACATGCTATGATTATAAGGACTGTCATTCCCGCTCTCCCAAAGCACCCAAATGTGGGATATGTAAAGCTAGATGTTGCGCTTTTCCTACCCAAGCAAAACGACCATAACGATCCCGATCTGCACATCATCAGTATGACTCAATGGGGAGAAGATAAACTTGGTATACATCTTTATGGAGTTGAATTTAAAGGACAATCATCTATCCAGAGTAAAATTGATGATAATGTCAAGATTACTTTGTTTAGACTCAGCAGCCTGTCGCCTACTCCACCAATTTATTCGCTATAACAAGCAAAAGCGCGTAAAATGGAACTTCGCTCACTACAGTTCAGACTATGTGCTTTTAATGAACAACGCGAAATGCTTAAACTATATTCCACCCTCATGGAACGCGCAATTTACGTCCCATGGCTTAAAACCATCCTGGAGTCAATGCATTCGCAGCTGCCTTACATACGCAAGCACTTCCCACCTCCCGTATGACGCAAGGTTACCACACGTTTGCTTCATACAGCAACTTCGTCTCCTAGCCCACGAACACCTACTGTAACTCTACTTTGCTCTGGGATGTCCACTCCTGCTTTCTTGGCTTGCGCTTCTAATGACTTGTAAATCAACATCAATGTTAAAGTTCTTGTTGAGAGCGACGACAATATCACGCACATGCTACGAAGACGTTTTGGTAATTCCATCGAAGTTTTCCCATCCCTACCTAAGTTTCTGACATATCCCCATCGAGCATCGGACGTTGAACGTGCACGATATTACACCGATATAGTGGAATTGACATCACCATGCACAAATCGCAACATAATCAATGGGAGATCCATTTCCACCTTCGAGCGTGATATGGATGATTCCTTGTTTCCAAGTGCTCTAAGTGTACTTGAGCTTTAAAGCCGCTCGTTCTTTTCATGGAAATGACACCACCACACTCCGCATCGTATGAAGACCATATACGAGTTGCTAATCTCATCTTCTCAACGATGCACTATACGGTGGATATATGTGACCGATTTCCATGCTATCTGTGTGGAGATTATCAAGCCAGAGAAAGATGGATCCTCGTTGCACGCAAATATAACACCGGCCCTCTTGATCTGCTTTCATGGCCTAACAAACGAGTCACTTCCTTTCTGGACATTGCAGACCACGCTAATTCCATCAGTCGCAAGTTAATAGTCGACGAACCTTGGACGCAGGTCTTTCCTGACATACCATTCGTGTCCACACCTAAAACCTACAACATTTTAGTCGTACAGGATCCGTGCGCTTAACTGTGACTGAGCTTGAAACCTTAACTATGCTGTTCCTTCGTCTGCACTCTAATAAAACAGTCGAACATCCCAGTCAAGATGAAATGGAGGGCATTTCTAACTTTCGCCTGGGATTCTTGACTAATTCAAGAAAACCACTTGCTTGCATGAGATCCCTATTGAACTCAAAGCTTTCGTGCTCCTCTACAATATTATGGGACGCTTATTCCCTAAATCTATCACACTACCTGTGTCCTTTCGTATTACAACTATCGAATCTAACCAACCATCTCACAGGTTATTTTAAAATAAATCCTCTACTTCCTCCATCATTTACATCACCGGTGGAAGACATACAGGCGGAGACATAACAGTTTCTAACTCCTCTTCTAAATACCAGGCACATATAAATGCTTTTGGCGAAACCTATACCTTCCTAACACATGATGCCGGAATTGATAAGACTGCTTCTCTCGAACCTGTTACTGGTTTTCTTTGGCTTTGCCAAGCATACCATCATAATAATGAAAATCAAGACACGCGTCGTCTAGTACAAGCACTGGTCACCTATACTTCTCCTGTATTTCACGATTCTTTTGTCTTCTACCCTCAGGAAAATCGTCTCGAATTTATCGATAAAATGTTTGCTTTAAGTGACATGCATCTGTCCCAAAGCAGATATCTGGGCTTTATTACATCAAGCGATAGGAAGATGGGTGCCAAAGTTCATTCTATATACACTCCTACTCCTACCATTCGTGGATTTGCTAATATGCTCGTGTACGATCCACGACTCGATCGCATTCGACACTACTCAACTCGCGAATTGGCACGCGCCAATAACTTCACAGCGCACCAAATCAATTTTCTTTTGTCTTTGTCCCCGGACCTATGCTGTGATATAATCGCTAATGCTATTCCAGCTGGAACATATCATATAATTTATAAACATTTGTGTCAGCTTGTCTATGACTTGCGTAAATTAACGCTATCACCATCGTTTGACCCTGATCATGCCTCTCTAACCAAAAACTATAGGTCAACCTTCTTCACAAATATATTCCCAACAGATACATCCTTAATATTACACCAGAGTTCCATTACAATGTTCTACATCTCCAATAAAAAACTCTCATGTTGTGATAATCTTGCTTCTAACCACGAACTTCCATCTTTCATCTCGATTCAGTAGCTCATGTCTTCTCTCTAACACCTCATCCGCAGATATATCATCTACTAAAGAAAGACAAATTCCTCTTATAACGCCAAGACAGCTCCATGAGAAGCATGCGCCCTTCGATAAGAAAGTTCATGCCAGGGGCACCCTTGCATTTCGAGATGCGCAACAACGAGCTACCACACAACATCCACCATTCTAGTGATTCTCAAGCTATAAAAGCTGTTCAGGTTATTGCCAGTCCTGGACACCACCCATCTGACGTACCCTACCGTAAGTTCTGTGTGGATTGTACGATTCATAAAAAACGCTTTCCTCATCCATCACCTTACAAGCAACCATCATTCGAAAAAATTTTTCAACCTGGTGAAGCCTGGGCATGTGACGGTGGTTACGTATCTTTCTCTCGGAATGGGGATCCTTTCGACATATCATTGTTTTTAAGTGTCTCATTTCTAAAATTTTTAGTGTACTTTTGTCGTAGCACTAACTCCAGCGAATTTTGTAACGCCCTTGAGTTTGTCCGCAATTTTGGCTCTACTTGTGTTCATGTACAACTAAACAAATCTTTGTGATTCCTTTAAACCTATTTATCAGCATGTTACAACCCCCTTTCGTGTGAACATGGTATTAACATGTCCGCGTTCCCCCCTTGGTTATGCCATCCAATCGTATAATCTCCTCCTTATAATTGTCCTATAAACCTACATTTGGGCTTTTACAGCATTGTAGGCTGAACGTCAATTAGCCAAACGCGGCATATATTGTTAGATTTTGCGGAAGTTTGGGAGAGTGTTGGGGATACTGTAGACGTCATCCATCTGGACCCTTATATAACACCCCATGTTAATCATTTAGCCGATGTTGTCCTGTCAATCGGCCAAAGTCCGTGTTTCCTCTAAACTGACTTTCCTCATCTTACTAAATCTCCTCCTGATTATGAACATCCACCTCCACCTTCACCCGACATTCCCTTCTCTGTTCACAGCACCCCCAATGATGCGGCGCAGAGGGGGAATGCTATGCCTACCGACACTGACCATGAGAGGGGGACTCCTTCTTCTCATCCCATGCTCCCTCTCCCCTCCCGCATGTGCCCCAGCTGCTTCTGCACCCGCTACTTCCGCCACCACGCCTACATCTGAAGTGTCTTCAACACTTTGCCACTTTTACCATCTTATCGGTCTCTCTATTCCCAGGATGTCCTCCGTCTCACCCGTGGTCCTCATCACCCTCAGCCTCGTCGCAAAACCAATCTCAAGGATGTTCTTACTCGTATTGCCTCGCCTACTGTTGCCGCTTATAAACAAGCCGGTGGTACGCTTGCCGACTTCAAGTATGACCTCTCCAAGCAGTACATAACTTTCTGCGACCCCACCCTCCACTCCCTTCATCTTGCTCATGGCATCCACTGGACGGCTATACCTCCAGAGGGAATTTACACCATCCCTTCATCACCATGTGCACCAAACGATTTCACAGTCCTCTTCAGTTATGTGTCATAGGAGCCATAGCCACCATCGCCTGATGCTCCTCATGTTCACTTCTGCGACGACGTCAACCTTGCAGACTTTCACCTTCCTCAAGCTCTCGTTCATTTAATTTCTGAACATGCTCGCCTTTCAAGTTCCTCCCGCTCAATATGTTTATGCTTTGTTCACGCACTCCATTTTGGATCATAATGACGCTTCTTATGGTGCCTCCGAGCCTCATCTCCGCCATCGAAGACTATATCACCGTGCAATCGCATTACATTGAGGCCCACCGTGATGCTCCTCTACTAGTTGTTCAACTCGTCGAAGATCCCGATCACGCTCATCTGCACGATAATGTCGCTTCTTACGCAATTACTCATCTGACGACGACTCATGACCCCAGCACGGTTGGTTCGGACGAATACAAGATTCAAGCCAAAGATATCAAAATTGATGAATATGAGTTGAACTGCCTCAAAGGTCTCTCAGACGCTGATCGCAAAGCTTATGTTGCCGCCATCTCCAAGAGATTTTTGATATTGTTAAGTTTGGCTGCTTTAAACTAGCGCTGCCAATGGTCAACTCAAAGCCTATTGACACCCGCCTCGTCCTACGTATAAAAACCAACGCTGCTGGTCAGTACATTAAACATAAAGCACGCCTGGTCCTACGAGGATTCTTAGCCTCTCTGGGCACCGATTTTTCAACACATTCAGCCCTATGGCACAGCTTACTGGCATCCGTTGTGTTTGGCGCTAGCAGCTCATCTGCGACTTCCCGTCTACCATGTCGACGTCCCTAACGCTTTTGTTCAAGCTCCCATCGATTCTCATGTCTATGTCAAACTGCCACAAGGCATTTACCTTCTCGATCCCGAAGATACTAAATACCAAGGCCGTCGTCTCCCAAAGCTACTTAAATCTCTCTATGGATTACGTCAGAGCCCTGCCCTTTGGAATCAAACCATAAACGGCTTCTTTGATTCATTGGGCTACACGATTTCGAACAGACACCTGCATTTACGCTAAAGTCCAAGCTGACGCTACATTTCTAATTTGCACGCTCTCAGTAGACGACGTCGTCATTACTTGCACTTCGGAAACTCTACGTCGTGAGTTCCAGCAAGCCCTGAAAAAGGAATACTCAGTCGACACCTTCGAGGAAGTCCATACTCTA